>WBNQ01061247.1:893-16301 GCA_013401375.1 Spizella passerina
ATTTTATTTCACAGGCCTAAATTGCAGTAGTGACTGTTTGGTTTTTTATCCCTTTCTTCTTTGCCCATTGAAAGGGTGCTCCTGAAACTTTGCCCATTGAAAGGGTGCTCCTGAAACTTGCCTGAATCTGTTGGTTCGTGTGATGAAGTGGACAAGGAATGTCGTGGGGCAGGAAAGTTAACTTCTCAGTCCATGTTTTGTGTTCCTAGTTTATTTTGCCAGGTCTCAAATATTGCAATGTAATTTAAGGGAGTAGTAGTTACTGCAGAGTAAACAAAAGCACAAGGAGAAGTAGCACTGTTCCTACCTAAAAACTAAGGGTGGAAGCTGTGGTATAAACTTAATTTCAACACCTGAGTAAGACAAAAAGAGCAGGAGTAAGAGAAAAATAGCAAGAACTTACTAAAGACTGAGTGGATTTGGAAAATAAACCATGATGCTTGTTTTTAAAGACAGACTAAAGCTTTAGGGAAAAAAAGGCTTTAGGGATTTTTTCCCATAGAAACAAGTTCAACTTTTGAAGGCTTTTGACAAATAATGGACTGCATTGGAGTTGAATTTCTTTTTAATTGAAGCTCATTAAATGGCAATTTTATGGGAAGATAACCAATGCTGTGAACTGCAGGTGCGGCTCAGTGTTTGGATGAGCTAGGAAAGAGGACAAAGGAGATTCTGTGATTATTATTAGTCACCTGTGAAGCTTGAGTGTCATCACTAAGGCAGCACAGAGAAAAGAGGGAGTTTTTATCGAGTTTTAACAACACAAGTGTTATGTGTCATGAAATAAAGCTTTGCATATGCTGCACCTGGAATGTAGGTTGTGCAATTTCTCTTGGGAGAAAGGTCACTGAGATTTAAAAAAACCCCTACAAAACAACAACCAAAAAATCTGTCTCTCTGTCATTACCATGTTACTGTTTTATGTTTACAGAATACAGGATTTTCTTCTCATGCTAAATGGGAGGAGATCAGAGTTGCGAGATCATGATTGTTCTTTGACAAATGGAGTACTTCATTTTATCCTTTTGAACTTTCGTCATCAGTTTTCAAGATGTGAGTCATGTAATGTTTTGTTGTCTCACATATTGAGGGTAGAATTGGAAAATTAAATTAAAATTGCCCCTGAAATATGTACTGCCTTTTAGATCAGAGAAAGTAACTACATGAGAGCTTCTAAATAAATTAAAATTTACAGTTTAGTGATAAAGTTGCTAGTTTTCAGGATAGTTTTGTGGGATTAGTTTGTGACTACATGAATGGATTAATGCAATTTTGTATTTATTTGTAGTTAATTTCTTCAACCAGAAGTTACTTTGAAGTTAAAAAAACAAATAATTTTAATTCCATTGATTCATGCTGAAAACTGCCTTTTCAGGTGAGAATTCATAGCTAAGCCTTTTCTTCCCATGGAAAAAAATACTACTGGTATCCTATTTACACTAATAAAAATGTATCTACCAAATCACCACTACACAAAACTATAAATAATACATAATGTATATCTTATGTTGCTTTGAATTCTTATTACTCTGTCTAGCAAAACAATGGGATGCTTGTTATGCAGATTAAAAAGCTGTCAATTTTAGCTGGTATCACCAAGCTTAAAAAATATCTAGAATTTGAATGCATTTGGCACAAAGGATTTATTTTCTCTTTCTATACAGGGAAAAGCTTCCCGCATTACCATACTAAGCTGACATATAATGTTTTTCAGAAGTGACACTCCATTTGAGTCAGAATTATTTGTAGTTTGCTACAAATGAAACATGAAAATGATACATCAATATTTAACATTTAAGCTGCTTTCACAGTTGTCATAGATATTTGACTTGTAATAAACAACTGTGACTTAAGGAGAGAACATCTGAAAATACTCAGCTGAAATAGTCAACTGCTCACCCATTCTGTTTTTATATCATGGCTCTGGTTCATGGTAACTGTATCCCATATGAAGTCTTGTCTTTCCCGAGGGACATTAAATAAACTGACAGGCTGGACCAGTGTCACCTTGGTGTACAGGCCTGAGAAATGAAATTCTTCAAGCTCTGTAAGTAGTGTGCAGGGTCCAGTAAGGACAGTGTGCAGTCTGAGTTTCTTCTCAGCCCTTGGGAGCTGTGGTGGTTTATCACACATCTGTATCCGTAGAGGTTACCCAAGATGCCCCTTCAGTAGTTTTATCTTGCTTCTAGGCTGGCAAAACCAAACAGCTCCTTCATTTTGAAAATTCTTTATCTTCTTTGCTGGGTATGAAGTCAGACTCACTTTTGTGCATTCCTAATAATAACACCATGAACGAGGGATTCATGTAACTCTTGGAGTCACCTGAGAAGCCTCCAGATCACAGGTTTTGGAGATAAAATAAAATTACTAAATTATAATTAGGTTCAAATCTTGGGGGTATTATCACTGAGCAGCTCCTGAACATTTGGATTTGACAGACACAGTAATCAACCTGCTCACATGGGCTATGGATGCTTTTGATGTGGAAGAACTTTTAATAATTACACTTTTAAATGCATTCATCTACTTAATTGAGTATAGGTCCTGCTCAGTCCTCATTAAATTTTTACAGCTTTTGTCTTTATAAATTTTTATCTTTACATTTAAAGATAAAAAGGGCATTTAAAAGAGTTAGAGGACTCCTGCTGCCTAAAAACATGGCTTGACAATTACTACAAATTGGTAATTACAGCACATGGTGCCAAACAATAGGACAAGAGGCAATGGGCAGAAACTGATGCACAGAAAGTTCCACCTGAATATGAGGAAGAACTTCTTTACTGTGCAGGTGACTGTGCATTGGAACAGGCTGCCCGGAGAGGTTGTGGAGCCTCCCTCACTGGGGAGGATATTCAAGAACCCCCTGGCTGTAACCCTGAGCATTGTGCTCTGGGATGCCCCTGCTTCAGCAGGGAGGTTGGACCAGGTGACCCACTGTGGTCCCTTCCAACCTGACTCATTCTGTGATTCTGCATATTACTAAAGCAGACAATTCCACCCCTTTCCCTAGCCTCATGTCCTCCTTCTTGCACTGCAGTAATTATAACTGTATCTCCACATAATATGAAATATTACAAGTATCAGAAAATTCTTTTCTGATCTGATGGAAATCACATTGGTAGTTAGTCTTCCTGTGGATAAGATGAAAGGCCCAGATCACCCAGTGGCTTCAAAATGGTCAAATCCTAAACAAGACAAGAAATTGAGGCATATATCGTCTTAGAAAAACATTACCCTCTCCTACCCTTGTAGCAGATTGGGAATAAGGTGAGACTTTTCTTTTCTTCAGCATCTTTTTATCCCTTTGAAAGCCCTGGGATGGAAATGACATTTTGCCTGTTACTATTAAGAACTAAGATGAAAATTAAATACACTGTTGATGAAAAACCTACATAATCCCTAAGGAATAAATCAACAATAAAATCTCAACAACTCAAAGTTATCTTGCAATTTTAACTTAGTTTTAATAGGCTATTTTCATTTTTAGCTATATGTGCAATTTATTACTTTTATATTCTTGATATAATATTGCATTTCTTTGATTCTGCATCTTTAGTTGATGGTTTCTGCAGATGCACCAAGCTTGTTTATAAGATAATCTTCATTCCACAGAGTTTTAAACTCAGTGTCCTTCCTAAATTGGCAGGTAAGAGCGGAAGAAGCAGTTGGCACAATTCCTCTGAGGGGCAGGGAGTCCTCCATGCTCAGGAGATGCAGTCTCCTGGCACTGCAGATTACAGGTGTGATGCCACTCCAGTAATGAGGGGAGTTACATGAATGCACAGTTGACTTCTGTGCAAGGGGACAAGATGAAAAGCTAAAAAGTACAGCAGACATAGGCAAAACAAATTGAGCTCTCGTGTCATTTTAGCACCAGGAATCATAAAGGAGCACGTAGAAACTGTTCAGTGTGTAGAAAAATTATACAGAAAAAAAAAGGGTGAGAACAGAGGAAAAAATGTTTGGTGACATTTGAAAACATTATGGACAAGATAGGAATGGAATGTAAAATTATAGGGATCCTTATCAAGAATTATATTTTACCTTTGTGAAACTGTCTTGGTATATCAATTATCTAATAAATGCAGTTTGAACATTACTTGCATTTTTCCTGTAAGTATAAGGTTTTGCAGACTCTGAAGAAAAGTGGATTTTTAGGTCAACTTCAAGAACATTTACCAAAAAAATTTAGTAGGAGGTACAATTTCATTATTTGCTCCATATGTTTTCGATATGCGAGTCATAATCATGTAGTTGATCACATCAGTGTAAGATAGCCTCTGAAATAATGAAGATAACAGATGAAGTTAAATCTTACCTCATAAGCTTTGAATATTTGTGACCCAGGTCTCTGATCCTTGAAATCTCAGGCAGAACTTAGGTTGACTGGTGAAAGATCAGGCTGTATTAGCTAAATACTAAAGCAGTCATTTTAAGGAACCAGTTATTATGTCATCTATCTTTATACATGCAACAGATTAGGAAGGGTTAACTGCAGAAGTGTTTTCTTACATGTTTTGCATAGTAAAGGTCAAAACTGAAATAAAAACCAAATTACAACTGACTTCAAGTGAAATTTAACCTCTCTGGGAATTAGGGCCTTTCCTTAGTGGGATTACTGGATAACTTAAGAAGGTACTGATATTCATATATTCTTTCTGGGAGTCTGATAATAGTGTTTGTTTTCTTACTGTGCTTATGGGACTGATTCCCTAATCCCTATAGTGTTATGCACTGTACAAAAACATCTCTGCAAGCCAGGTTACCAAGAAATGAGGAAAGGAAAAAAAAAAACACAATAAAAGACAGGGATAATTCTCCAGATTTCCCTATTCCTATGAGGACAAGGAGCTAAAAAAATGTTTCACATATATATTAGGTATTGCATTACACTTTAAAAAACAAGATGTGACAACAGTCATAAAAGACACCTGCAAGAATAAACTCAAAGTGTATTCAGGGATGGGGGATTCTGCCCACGAGTTTCAGCTGTAGTGTAATGCTTTAATTACTTACATACCCAGTTAAGATTGAGTAGGTAGTAATTAACTCATGCTCTATTTATATGTAGGGCAAACTATCCCTTACTTTTCATGCCTACTATCCTCAGGAGCAGGATTTGCAGCATGGATGAAGTAATCTCAGTAAACAATAATTCAGTTAAAAAACATAGTAGATAACTTGTTTTTAATATTGAAAAGTTCTGTGTGATAGATAAAAAAGACTTATTGAGCATAAGGGCAGTTAAAAGCTATGATTTTTTTTGCAAAAGTGCCTTTTCATCCAGAGATAATTTTCCTTTATTACAGAGTAGAAGTCATATTTGTACTGAATACAATTTGCCTAAGACCACAAAGCTGATCTTTCCATGCAAAACCAGCTTGCAGTCTGTGAAGTGTTCTGGCATTCACAAGCTTATGCTGCTTTATATCTTCTGACCTTCAGCAGGGTTTTCTGGAAGAGGCTTAAGAAACTGAGTATAATGGTTGGAAATCAGTTGTATCTCACTGTGATTACATCAACACAGATAGTCAATATGTCCATGTTTATAACTGAACACATGTCCATTGCTTAAACTTGATGTTCTTGCTGTCTTTGTGGCATATGGCATTAAGAGATGCATTTTAGGATAAACATATGTTTGGATCATGCAAAACAACGACAACTAGTAAAACAGAAATGTTCCACTTAGTGCTGTAACAGCCTAAGTTCATTCTGAAGAACTGCAGCAAAGAGAAACCTTTATCAGCTCTCTGCATCTGCTTAATGCAACAAATCCTCTGCAACCTAAATAGTCTTGCAAAAATCATATAGTAATAAATACTGACTTCCAGGGAAAACATGGTTGAGCAATGTCAGGTTGCATGGCATCAGGAGCCCATAGTCTGTGAATGAGAATTGAATTTAGAAGACAAATGTATAGGATGCAACTTACATGATGATACTTTTCCCATCCTTAGTTTTGGCAGGCTAATTTCCTTTCCTACACAAAAATCAACAAATATTGATTCTGTCTTCAGCAAATTCCTGCAAAGCCAAGGGGCTTGTTTACTTCTGCAGCTACCTCACAGGGCAAGGATACTCCTGCTGTCTTCTTCTGCTTAAAGGGTTCTGCCTTTTAAGCAAACCCCAAGTTTGCGTGCTTGCTTTAACATCGATGGCAGTGTTGATACTGGATAAAAGTTGGAAACTGATGCTATGTTGTGCTGAGGTTTTGTGTTTCCTCCATTTAACTGTTTTTAAACAGTTAAATATTGCTGTATATTAAAAACATACCAGAAGGTGAAACTTGTACATAAAGATAGTACTTGCATCACACTAAATAATATGGTCGAACTAAGTAGACAGGATTTTGGGTGCAGAACCCTTCTAGAGGTCTAAAAGTAAAGATTTCAAAGATTTAAAAAAAAAACCTGCAAACAATTATTTAATAATTTAGTTTTTGCTTTTAAGGCCATCTCTGAAGAAAAAATCCGGGCTACCACTGGAGCAGAGGTGACAAGGATTTTTTAACATCATCAGAATGGAGAGGGGTGAAGGGACAGAGGAAGGGGCTTCAGTGTTTTTGGAATGTGCAGCATAAACTGTGGGAAGACGAGGATTATAATGACCTATAAAATCAGTTCCTCTGTTAAATCCTTAGTTTTACATAACCACTGGGATTATAAATTTTATAGGTTGTCTTTGGATAAACATTTTGTAGATTTGTCTTGAGGATCCGTTAAGTCTGAAATACTACAGCAGAAATACCAGCTTTATGAAGCGTGTTTCCGCAAGTTGTTTAATTTATTGACCGCACACAGTCACTCTACCGAGTGCTGCCTGTTTATTTCACCTACACAGATATGGCAAAATCATTTGGTACAAAGGACAGGGATTATTCCAGTCCAGGAAAGGAAAACGTAGAATCCGGAAACGCTCCGACTTAGAATACACCCATGTTCATTTGGACTCAGACACCAGCGCAGGAAAATCAGATGACCCGTGGCAGAGCAGCACCCAGGGACAGGGTGAGAGAAGGAGAAGGACGAGGACAGGGTGCGCAGCAGGAGAGCCGCTCACCGGGAGAGCCGCGCTCCCCGCGGCCCTTCGGACCTGGGCCCGGGCCGACCTGCGGCGGGATCGTGACTGCACATGGAGTAATGGGACACGCTGAAAGAAGGGCGATTTGGGTTAGATATCAGGAAGAAATTCTTTACTGTGAGGGTGGTGAGGCACTGGAGGAGGAGGTTTGTGGATGCCTCATCCCTGGCACTGTTCGAAGCCAGGTTTGTGGATGCCCCATCCCTGGCAGTGTTGGAAGCCCGGTTGGAAGGGGCTCTGGGCCGCCTGGTCTGGTGGGAGGTGTCCCTGCCCATGGCGGGGGTGTCGGATCTGGATGATCTTCAAAATCCCTTCCCACTCCTTAACATTCGGTGGTTCTATGATTGTATGGCCCTCCCACGAGGGCACAGCAGGCGTGAGGGGAGCCCGGAGAAACCCACAAACCGGAGGGGCGCAGTCCGCATTAACCGAGTCACTTAAACACTCTGCAGGTACAGCTCTAAAAACCTTCACAAACAAGCCGGCAGGGGATCAATCCCATCCCGGGTGGCGGTGACGGACACCGCGCCGCTCCCGCCCCGCCCGCAGGGCGAGCAGCGTACGGGCAGCGCCGGTGGAGCCTCCCTGGCCGCGGGGGCGGCGGCTCACACACAAACACCGCCCGCCCGCGCCGCCCGCGCTCCTCGGGCCCGCCCGCAGCGCCCTCGCCTCGCCCAAGCCCCGCGCACGCGCAGCCGCTCAACGGGCGGGCACGGGCACGTGACCCGGGAGCGCGCGGGGCGGGGCCGCCCCGGCGGCGGCGCAGAGGGGAGGGGGAGGAGGCGGATCCATCATGGCGTCGATGCAGGTGAGGCGTCTGCGGCGGAGCCCGGGGGCAGCGCTGGGGCCGGGCGGCGGCGGGGGGAGCCGGGAGCAGCCGTTCCTCCGGGCGCGTGCGTGCGTGGCGCGGCGCGAAGAGCGTCTCGGAGGAAGGAACCGCCCGGGCAGAAGTTGGGGGCGTCGAGGTCCCGGGTGGCGGGGCCGGGGAGGGCAGGTGGCGGCAGGGAAGGGCCGGGATGGAGGTGAGACGCGCAGAGGTGTGAGGGGCGAGGCTGGGACCCGGACGGCGGCGGGCGGGGCGGGCGCGGGGGAAGAGGCGCCTCAGGGAGGCGTCTGGCAGCGATGCCGCCGCTTCCTGGGCAGGCGAGGGAAGGGCGAAGGGATCCCTGCCCCCCGGAGCTGGGGGGCCGCAGCCCCGCTGGGCGCCATGGCAGTGTGTGTGTGTGTGTCTGTGTGTGTGTGTGTCTGTGTGTGTGTGTGTGTGTGTGTGTGCCTGTGTGTCTGTGTCTGTCTGGGTGTGTGTGTGTGTGTGTCACACCGTGCGGGGTGCGGGACCCTCCCCGTGGCATCGCGGGGACCGTGACCAGAGCTCCGGGTTCCTGGGGTTCCGGCGCTGTAATTCCCCCGCACAAGGGGGACTGGGACAGGCATGTCCTGCTCCAAGCCGCGTGTTCCCCGTGGGGTTTTCTTTCTCTCCGTAAAATGAGGTTGCGCTGTGGTGTCAGCTCTGTGGACAGGTAACGTCTGGCTTTCTGGGCCGGATGGCATTGCTGTAGGTACAGTAGGATGGAACATCCTGCTGCCTGACAGGTATTTCCAGCTGAATTATTCATCCATACCGACTCTGAAGGGCTTCTTAAATAGGGGCTGCAGAAATTGCTCTGGTAGAATGGATCACTTTCACTGTGTGCTGCTCTGAGTGGGTGGTGCTTTATTACGACTGGGACAGGAGAAAAGATCTCTAGGTTTTGTGGCAGTGGCCCCTCTCTCTTCTTATTTGACCAGCACCTTCTCTGTTTTTCCTTGGATATTTATAGTTTTCCATTTTGTTTTTATATTTGGATCATCTAGATCTCTCTCATTTTGGTCCAGTATAGCTTACATTTTTTTGTCACTAGTAATAGAACAGCACAGAAAGAGTGTACAAAATGAGTGAAATTTGTTTAATTTTCCTAATAACCTGGATTTAGTATAGCCAAAAAAGTGAAAATGTTAAATTGAACTGTCTGGGCTAAAAATTATTCTCCTGTAGTTTTAGAAGCATAACTCCCCCTCCCCCCACCATTCCATAGTGTGTCTTTCAGAGTTACTGAAATGAAACGAGATCAAGAAATTGAACATACTGTACAGAATGTTCTTCTAGCAGTAGCTTAGGCAGGTAGTGTGATGTGCCTAGGTTTTATTAGCTCTATCTGGCAAATGCATTTTTGCAATGCTCTTCTTCTAATAGGTAGACTTTTACAAGCTCAACTGTAAAATAGAGGCTATAGTTTATTAGGAAGTGTCTTTTATAAAACTGGGAAAAGTAGGGAAATGGCAGGAGAGAGGCACTTGGTAAAAGGGCTTGGTAAAGCTGTGCTGTGTCTCTGGCCTAGTAAATGACCTTCTAGAGCGTGCCTCACCCTAATTCCTGTTGCTCCTTCTGTAAAGGGGAAAAATGGTTATATATTAAATGAGGCTGTTGAGGATACATGAATGACCAATGTTGCCTAAATGTCAGATGTGTGCAGGGTAATACTTGCTTCCTGAAATTACAGCCATGTTAAGCCTGATGTTGTAATTGCTTTCATTTTAGAAATACCAGCTGTAAGATGACCCTTTTTGTTTTCTTATGTGATGCTCTGTTGTCTTTTGATAAGAGATTCAAGGACATTTATGGAGGTTTTTTGTCTATATGTGGCTAATTGCATGATGTTCTAATTACTCTTTCCTATGTTTAGTAAACTACTAATTTAATAATGTCATTTAGCATGTTGGAAAGGAGTTGTGAACAGGAAGCATAAATGAAAATTTAGTAAGTGAACTAGTAAGTTTATCGTGGACATGCTCCCAGATGAGCAAGATTTCAAGACTCTGAATTCTATCAATTAACATTTAAGTGTTCAGTGTGAAAAAATCTTTTACAAAGGAAACTAATATCTATAATTTTAAGGAGTTTTTTTTGGTTCAGAATAATTTATTATAATTATTGCTATCTTCTAAGTTGCCTGACACAACAAAAAGATGCCCTTTTTCTGATAAAGTATAGTGTTTTTAAACACACATTGTTTACCTGAAATGTTTGTGTAACTCATTGCCATCTCTGACTGTACCAGTGGTCTGACACTGTACCATGGTGACAATATTATGGATTTTATTGATAAAAATGGTACATTGCACAGAGTAAGTTCTAGTTACTTCTTAAACTGCTGTAATTTTATACAGCAGTGTATGATCCCCAGGTTAATTCCATTTTATTTTTACAGATCCACTGAAAAGTCTCAGATTAAGTTACAAGAGTTATCTGATTAGTCTGTTCTTAGTCTACAGTGAAGTTTTGAAACTTGTAACAAATTGCCTCTTTTTGCTAATGGCTCTGAGCATCGACCTGAACAGTTACTGCAGTTCAGTGGATGCACAGTGACTTGTGACTTTGAGCCTTTGTGTGTATCATTAAAATTACAGTGATTTTGTCTGTGTGGACAGTCTTTAATGGGGGTTTCCTGTAACCCCTTTTGTCTGTGATAATAGAAGCTAATGCTTATGAGATCTTGTGTTTTGTTTTCTGACCACAGTGTTGTTGCTAATTTGCCATTGCTGGACTGGTTTAAACCTGGTTTGCACAACTTTTTTGCAAATCATATTTTTTCTTAAAAAAAGCTAACATACCCCAGACAAGCCTTTAAAGGAAAGAGCACTTACTTTCAAGAATTTTCCCAGAGAAAGCCCAAACTTGTGCAGTGTTCTCCTGGATAAATATTCTGGAAAGATACAAGTAATGTAGAACAAGGGAAGAGGATGGATTTGCTTTAGAAAATTTTGATACAGCATCTTTAGTAATCTGAAGCCTTTAAAGGCAAATACTGGAGAAATAGTAAACAGTTGTTCTCAGAACAGCTGGAAACACAGGACTTGCCTAATGAATGGAAGAACAGATAAAAATACAGTAAGGAAGTTCAGTTCAAAATGTACAGAAAGTACATCATTGCTCTACCAAGTATTAAATTATTAAAGCCTTTCCCTCAGTGTCCAGATATGAACTATTTGCATTGTAAACTTGAAAGATTTGACTTTTTAATAGTACTGACATCTTAATTACTATGATTTACCTTTCAGTTCTTTTTAGTTTAAATACTACAAACCTGGATTTATTTGTGAATCTGTGAGAATATTTAGAGACATGGTTTTAGGTTTTTTTATCACCAGAATAACTTCTCATGTATTCTGCAAAGTTAGGCACATAAGATTTGTACTTGTAGGTATTTACATCTGATTGAATGCAGAGCTGATGCAATTAATGCAATTAACACAAACAACTTCAGTAAAGGATGTTGGCTTCCACTGTGCTTCTCTGTCATGCTTTGAAAACTGCTGTGGTGGGCTACCATCAAATGGCCTGCACACAACAACATCAAGTGCTACTTGAAAAATCTTGTTCCATCAATTGGATTTTTTTTAAAAGGTGTGTCTAAGCAACTGTTTAATAAAATAAGTGTGTGAGATGACAATGCAGAATTCCCAGCAGTCTGAGATCCCAGTGAACTTGTATCACAGAATGCAAGCTAGTAACAACATGAAAACTTCCTGCAAGTTTCGCCCCAATATTTTCAGTCATTGGGGTGGGGGTTGAGGAAAATATTTACAGGCCACTGGAATCTCCAGAAAAAAAACACATACACTCTTGGTTACACTTCCTTCTATTCTTTACCTGTGCTTCTAGTGTTAGTGGAAGTTCTGTGTTTCCAGCTGTTCTCAGAACAATTACTTATTGCACAATCTTTGCTCAACACTGGCAGTGTTTTTATTTAATGATTTGGCAATAATTTGTTCTTACTTAAAAGCTTTGTCCAGAAAAAAAGTATTAAACTATTTTTATGGCGTGTTCTAAAAAAAGCCAAAGCCCCAACCTTAAATGAGGAAAGCTTTCAGTGAATTGGAACTTGGATGGTTATGCACATTGGTTCTGTACTGTTAAATGTCATAGTATGGGATGCTATTTGTGTTGTTTCAAAAAAGAAAAAAAAGAAAATTAGTGACTACTGTAGCTATATAATCAATTCTGGGATATAAACAGAATAAAATTATTGGTAGTTAATAAAGTATTTAGTGATTCCATTGGTGAAATGCTGTTGAAGATAAAAATTTCAGTAATTATTCAAACTGAGAAATGTGAGTACCATAACTGAAACCAGAATGAGTAGACATTAAAAATAATTTCCTCTGTCTGCTAAGAGATTGCCAGTCCTTTACATAACTGTTGGTAATCAGTCTGTACTGATGTGTGCTGTATTAGCTTTGGTATATAACCATGCTAGAGTGAAGTAAGATAAATACAAAATTCTTAGTAATTTTACCAAGATGAGTTAATTTGATCTTGGGAGTTTATTAATAAAATTTTGTCATGAATATCAACTGAGAATTATTAAAATTAATAGTCTTCATTCAGTTAAGATAAATAAAACAGAAGTTATGGCTTTTGGCGCTAAGGAGTCACATTTGCTTGGTTTTGTATCTGCCTGTGTAAATTTTGGGAATTTTGGGAAATACTTTGTTGTGTAGCAGGTACAGAATTTTTGATCTAGGATGGAAGAATTCACTTCAGAGAAAGAAAGCAGTAATGGAAAAACTTCTTGAAACAAGTGTCCCCTGAGTACTATCAGCAGCTCTTCCTTACAAATAGACCAACTATACAGCTAAAATGTGAAAAACCATGGATGCTTTCAACCTGTCATGTTGAACACTCGTGAATATGTGTATGATTTCAATCAGGAAAATAGACAGGTGTTTGTTGTAAAGAAGAGTAATTCTGGTTGATTACAATTATCTTTTTGCTCTGAGTTTTATAGTATCTTATGCTTGTTTTAGACCTAGCTATTCAAGTTCTGAGAAGAGAAAAATATAACACAATATGTCCCGTCCCTCGGCTGTTCCAATGGCCTGGAAAGGCTCAGGACGGCCTTGAGGCAGCCCGGGCTCCAAAGGACGAGAGGAGTCTTCAGGTTTTTCGGTCTTCAGACCGAGAACAAAAAATTAATTGTTTATTAATTTTTATCTACAATATTTTCTGTCAACCCAACAGAGTTCCTCACAGCAGGTCAGCCATGGGCACACTGACTGCCCTCGGGGCGGTCACTTATCTTTATACTAAAAACTACGTATAAGATGTTTACCTTTTTCCCCCAATACTTTTCACCCTTATTGACAAGTGCACCTCCAGTAAAAACCAATCCCAAAGTGCCACCACCACCCTTGAAGATGGACGACAAGAAGAAGAAGAAGAAGGACAGGACACGCCCCAATTCCTCCATCTTGTCCCCATAGAACCCCCCTGTACCGAGATTCTAAAACTTGTGTTTCGCACCATAATTAGTCTATCCCTTCACCATTTATCCCTGTGAGATCCTCCCATCCTCATACAGCTGTCACGTCCTGTGCAGGGTCAAAGTCCACCCACCAAACACTTCTGGCGATGTTCCAGGACCTTCGAGCCCCCCAAGGGTTGTCTCGGTGACTCTGCACATCAGGACTGCTGTGCTGAGTCCCCACGACAATACATTTGCAAGAGCCAGGGAATGTTGTCTTGTTAAGCTGCTCCCTTGGAAGGCTCTGTGGGTTTGTCATTAATAAGCTAAAGCAGCTTAGCTCAAACAAAGTGTGAAACCCAGTGATCAAGTACTTTCTCTGATTGTTTGCTCCAGTTCTACCAAGCAAAGAGTTTCAGACTAAAGGATCTTCACTGTGTGTTGTACAGGTCCAGGCCAGACTGGCGGCTACGCCCAGAGACTGAGGTTAAATTGCCCCTGCTCGTGTGGAGGAGAGAGGCACAGCTGCCCGTGAATTCACTGAGTTAGGGCTCTGTGCAGCCAGCGTAAATGCCTTCAGATCATTAGATCGTGTCTCTCACACTGCCTTGCTTTACAGCTGAGAGATGAACATTGAAGCAGATTCCAGGCTAAAATTTCCACTAGGGCAGAGGGGAAGAGGATGATGAAAGTTCTTGGAGCAGAAATTTTGTGTGTTTTGCATGGCTTTGAAGTAGTCAAGGACTGTGACAGAACTGTCAGCTGGATATATAGTTTTTGTCTTTTGAATGGAGGAAGAGCTAGTATTATCTATTCACTGAAACCTATTACAACTTCATTTACTGAAAGCAAATGAAAATAAATAGGTTAAATGCTTTAAATAAAAAGAGCCAGTAGGCAACATTTTGTGATCAATGAAGGTCACATAACGTGTCTTCTGCCTGCTTCTGATAGTTAAAGGCTTTCAAAAGGTATTCTGGAATCTGTTCGAGCCTTTGTGGTTGTTTGTTTTGTTTTTTTTTTTTTTTTTACTTTGCTTTGTTCAAAAATAGGTTCTGGAATCTGTGCAAGCCTTTGCAGTTTAGTTTTTTGTTTGCTTGTTTTTCCTCAGGTGACCTTAATTACTGGTATGCAAACCAGGTATCAGTCAGGGATGGCAGGGAAAGAATGGAGAGAGCCTTATAATTTACCTTCCTAAAAGCAATATTAATGTGTTAGTGAAGGAAGGACAGAAGTTAGTGGTGGTAAGTCAGGAATTGTGAGATGCCTCATTTTTGCTAATTAATGATCTCATTGAGGATACCAGCTATTCATCCTTTCATACCCAGTACTAAAAAATAATTGTTTCTCCTTGGGTGATTACAAATACAAAGTTGTTTGTAATCTTTTTTTATTCAACTTAATTAAAAGCACTGCTTAATCAGCTTCAAGAAGAAAATCTGTATATGTGTCAGTAAATGATGATAATAGTTTAGTAGAGCATAGCAAATATTGTCCCTGAAAGTCTGCTGTAATAAAATGCTTCATAGAATTTGATGCTACTTGTTCATATTGATTTCTTTATTTCTTCTTCATTAGGAATTGGTGGCCACTAATAAGAAACCTAAATCCGTTCAGTTTCCTTGCCCCTTCTTGAGTTAAAAACTCTCCCCCTGTCATATTTAGGGGTATGGATTGAGTGAGTGTTTAAATCTTGTTGCTATTTGCTACTTCCAACCTCTTTTTCTTTCTAAAATGCTTTTTGTCAGAGTAGAACACTTTATCTTGGTTACCAACTATGTTTTTATAAGGTTGAGAAATTCCCTGGTAGACATATGGTTGACCTCATTGTGCCAGCCTTCACTATTTTCTTAAATTAATTTTTATAACTGAAGCAATTCAAGTAGTGCCAGACTCTTTTCTTTAAAAGATAAAATTATCTGCGGGTGACTTTTTATTACTGTGTGAGGCTTGTGCTGGGCGTTGGTACATTTAAAGGCTCCATTTACAAAGCAGATGACTCGCTGTCAGTTTCATCTTATCCTGTAATAGTGGATTCCACTTC
>WBNQ01061248.1:0-59472 GCA_013401375.1 Spizella passerina
TGGTGTTCTGGGCAGAGGAGGTTTCTCCTAATGTATTGCAGGTGTCAGAGGGAAGATTTTGGGTTTGATCCTGTGACACTCCAACCATTTGCCCCATACTATCCCATTGATCTCCTAAAACATCATTTGTGAGATTTTTTCCCTGCTTTTACAGAAGCCTGTGCTCACCAATCAGATATCTTTGCTTGGCAATTAAGGACAGCACAGTAGTCACCTTTATTAGAATTATGGGCTGATGACTCAGATTTCTCAAAAGGCCTCCTTTTGATTACTAGAATAAAGTAGTTTTATACATATAAATCTTGCAGTAGAGTTAATCTAACTGTAGGTGCAGGCTTCTCTTGTATGTGCTACTTAATGAAATCAGGTTCCTGTTCTTCCTCATGTACAAAAAGTACCTTCCAGGGTTCTGCTCTGTAAGTGTTTGAAATTAATTATGTAGTTATTCTTCAGTTCTTTTTGTTGCTTGCCAAGGAACTAAGAAAAGAATTTGCACAACTATCTCACTGCTTTGGTGTTTTGCTGTGAACTATAGCTCAGTAGCTGATACTCACAAATGCCTGTATATTGGATGAAAATGCATTAAAACTTATTTTGTATGTTGTATTTTATTTAACTGCCCATCCATTTCCAACTCCCCTTTTTCAGTAAGGGTATGCTTATCTGTACCTTTACTGAGAAGATTTGAATTGAGTGGCTTTCCTGAAACTCTTTAATGGAACCAGTCCTCTGGTTTGCTGAAAGGCTCTAGGAAGAGGACACTGTTCAGAAAAATTATGTGTACATTTTTGAGAAGAAACCTTCCCTATTCACATCATAATTGGATTATACAAAAACACTGGAAGCTTATCATGGTTTTATTTAAGTCTGCAGTGGCAGTTTGAAAATTACTCTGACAAAAGCTTGGTAAGCACAGGGACTGTAACAAAGTCCTGCTTGAGAGTCAGAACCTCACAAGTACCTCATGGAATACTCATGATCTATTCTGTGCTTGGGTACAGGCAAAAAAAAGTCCTGAAGAGTCAAAATCTGTGTTAAAGTCAACACAGTCTTCTAGGCTGACTCAACACAGGCCTGGGGATTGGGTCACCTGGGATTTAACCCCAACAGAGTGTCTGACTTTGTGCAAATCTTGGAACCTATTTGTGCCTCAGTTCCACTGAGTTGAATGGAACTCCTGGGTTTTGGCCTGGCTGTGTCCATCCCTGTTCTGCTGAGAGGATTTCCAGGAGTGCTTTGAGGCTGGTGGGTGACAGGTGGTGTTGCCATGCTCAGAACTCAATTTAATGCTCCCTGAACCAACCAAAATATGAAGTTTTCTACTGCCTGTGTAGAAACCACGTAACTAACCAATCTCTTAGGATCAAATCTTGATTTGAATTCTTGTCAATGATTTAAGTGAGGCTTCAACTTTTTACCATTTTTGGTTACTAAAAGTGCAGAAAAAACCAGTAAGGACAAACCATCTGATACACTATTCCTTCTGACAGTGTGTGTTGTTGGTTGTGTTTTACTTCCCAGCATCTGTTGTTTTAAAACTATTATTCCTGAACACATTACAGAGGTTCACTTAATGCAATCACTTATTTATGCTTTTATGTAGCAAACTGAGACACTTGGCAGTTGTGCTGCAAATTGCCTTTTTGTATTTTTTTTTTTCTTTTTTCCTTTCCCATGGAAGTGACTCAGTTGTTCAGAACTATTGTTACTGCCCACTGTTACTGCCCTCTGTCATGCACATCTGATTTAAAAACAATGAGCCTCATGATTTCTGACTACCTTTATACCCAGCTGGGATGTTTACAGTGTTTCTCACATTTCACCCTGCATCCATGGCTTCTCACTGAGGCTCTCCCAGTTGGCACAATGCCATTAGAAGTGTCAGTAATTTATGGAGTGTAAGAGTAATTCTCAAAGTAACAGAATGTAATTTATGAACATTTTTATAAATTTTAACATTAAAATCTAGCTAGGTTTAATGCCTACAGTTTGGATGAAATTGCAAGGAGATTATTTGTTCAAAATTTTCTTTCCTTAAGCTTGGGTTGAAGCTTGAGCTTGCATTTAGGAGATATAGGAAGCTTTAGGAAGCTTCTGATCTTGCAGCTCCATGCAGATTGCCGGACTGTGACTGCAGCAAGCTGTCAGTGTGATGGGGACACACTAAGTGATGAGAATTCCAAAGTCCTGGCAAGAGTGCACTTCTTAATTCTCTTAGGCACTCTTGGACATCACGTAGGAAATTGTGTACCTTTCCTATATTGACTTACTTACCAATTTCCACTCCCTTTGAAATTTAATCTTTTTTTTAAGGCCTACTATCTAGGTAAGTGTAATCTTAACATTTAGTCTTGATGTGCTGGAAAATTACATCATGAGATCACTTATTTTGCCAGTGCAGAAAATCTCACCAGTACACAAAACCACACTGTGTTGGGTGGGCTTTGGCCACTGCTCATGGAATCAGAAAGGTTGGAAAAGATCTCCAAGGTGATCAAGTCCAGCCTTTGATGTTCAGTGTTCAGACAAGTTTGTGAGGCCTGGCACTCGTAGCAGGAGGTCTTCATTCCACTCTGGGTCAGCAGAAGATAACCCAGTTATTACCATCCTGTTCTCTTCCCTAGGGAGAATCTCCTGGCCTTCTAGAAGTAGAACTTTGTTGATCCTGATGTGTCTTTAAATATTACAGCATTTTTTGGCTATTTTAAAACTGTTTTCAAAGATGTGGTTTAAGCTCAAATAAAATAGTCTTTCAAGTAGTTAGAGGTGTACCAAGTGGGCTTGGTTGAGAGGCAGCTGCTTTTTCCAGCAATCTCCTCAGCTGTTGTACGAGCAGAGCTTGATAGGCCTGCTGGAAAAAGCATAATATAGCTATTATATTATATCTATCTGTCTATCTCAGCATATTATATAATAATATGCTTTCCTTGGGTTTTGCCCAATAATGCTGCTGGTTTGTGCACCACGACATTTCTTTCTGAAGGGCAGAATTTCCAGTACTTAACACAAATAGAACCCTGTTTTCTGGTAAAGGCTCTGCCTCATTTCCTGCTGCCTTACATGTGGTTTGGTGTTTGTTACTAAAAATATAAACTTTTCATCCAGGAAAAAAAACAGGATTTCTAGACAAAATCACTGACACTTAGTGCTGTATGCCTGGACTGGCAGAAGGCTTTTTTTGCCAACCAGGAATGTTGTTATTCCTTACTCTTCCAGCTGTTGCCATGGGTGAGCACTGGAAGACAGAGGCTCTCCATTTTGAACTTCGTCCTGAAGACTAAACTGTTTCACTTTAGAATACTGGAAAACCAAACCGTGTAACTACAGAGTTTTCATTAGGCAATTATGTTGCACTGAAATCGAGTTTTAGGCTGATTAATTTATGAGAATGACCTCAAACAAATGGGAACACTGAGCAAATGTCAGGAACTGACAAGTTGATCAGCAAAATATTTAAATCAAGTCCACTGAGTTTTCATAAGTAAAAAAAACCCAAAACAAATGAGGCTCTATTTCATTCCTAATTGTATTTAGTTGGGGATTCAGTGTTTTATAATGTAGGCTGAAAAGAAATTCTGTGTAGTGTTAATTCTAACTTCTGCTTTAAAGTAGGGCTGCAGCAGTGATGTGTCCTCTTACAAGATTTCTAACAGTGTCACATCAAAAAGCTCGTTGGAGAATATAGCTCTAACTGAGGAATTTTCGAGTTACTGAGTCCAGAGATACTATCACAAGGTTTTTGTTGGTTTTCTTTTCTTTCCAAAAAAAACCCCTAACCTGTTTTCAAAAGCACCATTTATTCTGTCTTTTGGACTACCCTGCACAAGTCCATGGGGTTGAATTCCTGTTTGGTATCACTTCAAACACTTTGTTGCAGGTGGTAGATGCTTTTCAGCTTCTTGGTAATCTGTGTTACTGGAATTCCTTCTTTTGCTTTAAGTTCCCTGATTTTTTTTTCCACTCCATTTATAACCTTCTCTTCTTTCAAACATGTGCAGGTTTTTCCATATGGGGACACTCCAGAGCACTAAGTCAGTGAAAGCTCTATAAAGTCAATATCTTTGAATTAAAGTGTGTTAAATCCCTGTGTATATGTTCTCATTTTGAAGTAGGGTGGCCTTCAGTTTTGGTTGCATAATCTTCCACCTGGGTATTCATCAAGTTGGGCAGTTCAAGGTCGTTGGGGAATTTTAAAGTGCTGAACAAGTTTCAGACCAAGCCCTGGTGAACATGTAAAGGGATTCACTCCTCTGCACTCTCAGGGTGGCACTTTGGACTTACTGTACCACATCTTTTGGCTTTTTGAACTGTACCTCAGAGCTCAGCACCTCCACAGTAGAGGCCACATTTCCCAAGTGCTGTTTTCCTACTGCAGTAGTTTTTAGCACTCTCTGATTTATTGCCACCTGTATGATGAATTTAGGCTTCCCGACAACAGTGTGCTTTCTGCTTGGGATTTTGTGGCTGCCAGGATGCTTTACTAGTGTAGCAGAGCTTGACTCTGGGAGCGTGATGTAAATGATGCCTGTAGAACTAGGTTTATTTTCAGTGCCCATCAGAGGGTACGCTTGTTTCTCAGAAAATAATCTTCCTTTCTCTTTTTCCTTCTTCATTTCTGTCTGCCTGGATCTGGAGGATGAGAGCCCCTCTTAGCATTCATGCAAGCCCTGTCAGAAAAGCACACAGAGCGGGTCTCTCACGGAGCCATGCAGCTCTCACAGCTCGCTGTCACCCTGCCCTGTCACAGTGCATGTCTGTCCCCGTGTGCTGTCCCCTACCCTGTGTGTCTGTCACCAGCCTGAGGACACGGCTGCAGAGATGTGCATGGAAGCTTAGCAGAGAAAATGCTGAACCGAAGCCATTAAATCACAGCTCTCCCAATCCTGAAGAAAGAGCTCCTCCTGAAGGCAAAACCCGGGACCTGAGGCTCTTTCAGTCACTTGAACTTCCTTGTGTTCACATTGCATTTCAGAAGAGAACACCTTTCTGTTGTACTAATTTGAGCCCTGTGCCCAGAACAAGGTAGCATTTGTAGAGTCCAAGGAGTGCAGCTGCAGAGAAGCATAGCAAAGTGCAAACAAGCTCCATGTGCAGATATGGAGGGAATCCAGCATGCAGGCTGGGCAAGGGGATGTGCTGGCAATGGCAGGAGGGCGATTTCCTGCCAGAGGATGGATGGGCACACTGCTTGGCACTGCTTGGAGGGAGGCATGGGTTTCAGTGTTCAGTGATAGACTGATGGTCACTGCTTATGTTGTGTAAGAACTCTGTCCATACTGTTTGTTTCTCATCTAAACTGCTCGATTTCTGTACAGATTTCTTTATGATGTCATTTTCATCCATTTATATCCATGTCCTAATCCCAAGCCTGCTGGTGTAACCAATGTTTCTTTCTAACTTCTGTTGTGTCTCCATAATGCCACACTTGTGTGTCCCTGCCAGAGTCCTCATGTCTTCTTGTCTTTGATTAAATGTGGGCTTAACTGGATCACAAAAATTGAGCATTATTGGCATGAACACTTCAGGAAATCGGATTTGGAAGGGAGGCCAAAGTTTGCTCTCACATACATCCCATGAAGACTTGTTGACACTCAAAGGAGGGATCTAGAATATCTCTCGGTGAAAAATGTTCACCTTTTCCATTAAATGTGCTGCCAAATTCCGTGATGTCAAATGCTGCACAGAGCATTTAGAAAAACAAAACCTTGCCCATGATTTAAGGGTGGAACTGAACCTGCACAAGAACTAGCAAATCACAGGGAGTTTCCCTAAGAAACAAAGCCTGCAAGGAACAAACCTCTTACAGTGGCTTACTGAAAAACATCTATGAAAAAGACAAATATTGGAGCTTTAACAATTTTTTATTATCTTGAGAGTGTAAACATCTTTTCTGATGATTGGAAATAAGTTTATTTCAAATTAAAATCCTGTGCTCAGTGACAGGAAAATCAGGTCCTCTGGCAGTTGTATGCAAAGTATAAAGGGGACATCCATACATGCCCAACAGGATTGTCAGTTTCAAGGGTGGGATGGGTTTACTTTATGACTTTCCCAAGATTTTCTAGGTTTAGATGTGCAAACATTTGTGCACACACACATAAATATGGATACAGTCTTAAGAAACCTCCTTTGGTGATATCTTCCTTCCCCTCTGTTCACAGTGACAGCATAAACCATGTTATTAATTTGCCTTGGGGTAAATCACTGCAAAATATCTCTAAAAGAGTCAGTTACTTGAAACCTCTTAAAATAATTTTGAGCAAGTGATTTTTTTTCTGCTGAAAAGATTACAAAAAGTTGTTCTCTCTCATGCTTTCCATGTGAGTGTCTATTACAGAGAACCATCTGCTTTTCCTTTGAGCTGACTTTTCAGCAGGATTCATCCACTCTGTGAGCCAATCTCTACCCCACGATCACAAGACTGGGGCTTTTGTTTCTCCTTTTTGAACAAATTCTTACACTCAAGAGCAGGGAAACCAAACTAAAAATGTCTGTGGAGGATATTTTGTAATTTGTTGCACCTCTGGAAGTATCTCAGACGGTACATACTCCAGAGGTGATTAATTTCTGAGAGTTCCTCGTGGCCACTGAGCTGATTTGGCACTTTCCAACACTGTCTTCATCCAACTAACGACAGTCTGAAAGATCCAGTGTTTGGGAGCAGCTGTAGAAATACTCATTTTAGAATATGTTGAGATTATATCTGCCTGTAAAGAAAAATAACCTTTGTTTCTGACTTGTTTACTTAAACTTCAAGAAGTAGAAAATGTGCTACATGAATGTTTCTGTCCCTAGAAAATGAAGAAACAGAATAATTATTTTTATTTTAATTTTTTTTTAATTCCCACAGTAAACATTTTCTGATTCATCTCTTTGCCTTTCTTAAATAAACCGATATTATACAGTAGAATTTGAATATGTCATGGTCTGTATTTTCTTTACATTATATGGGGTTTTAAAGAATGGAATATATCAAATTTGACAAAAAATGACCTAATCATGTCAACTAACATTTAACCAGACATGTTTTTTCACCATAGCTGTAACAAGTCAGGCATGTTTGCACACAAGACTGTCTTGGCCTGTTTTGAGTAGCCAGGCATCTCCCTTTTTGTTCAGACTTTAGAGAGTTTTAGATAAATCTGCAAGAATGGGCTTTTGCAAATTAATTTTTTTTAGAAGAAACTCTTTGGTATTCTGGAGTAAATGTATTTATCTACCAGTATGTAAATGAATGATTTTAGTGTTTGTGAATACAGAACACTGTGCAGAAATATTAAACTTACTTTGTTTGAAACAACAATGTCTTTCCCTACCCAAGGTCAGAAACACCTCAATAAATTACTTCCACTGGATATGGAGTTATTTAACTAAGGAGTTTCCAGTGCCATTTAAACTGTATTTTTGCAATTTCCTCTGTTGGGAACAATATAATTTGGGTAATCTTGCACTTGGGGAGGTGTTTGATCCCAGCAGAGAGGAGGAGTGGCCTGTGAGCACTAGCTAAGCCATCCCAGGAAGATCACTGAGGAAATGGAGGGGTGTCTGCTCTTTAGCAATCTGTGCCCCCCAAAAAACTGATGACGTTCTAAAGCTGAGAAAAATCACTGGAGCAGACCAACCTTTCCAGCTGTGTTTAGGATGCTCAGTCTGTCTGATCTTGCATTCATTTGCTTTGAAATACATGGTCAGTATAAAACCATTGCTATATAGATGATTTTCTAACTCTTACCTGGTTTTTCTTCCTCAGTTTTTGCAATACGTGAGGTTAGGAACATAGGATTTTATTATTTTTTATTGAAATTTGCAAGTAAATATTATTTAAATAGACGATTATTGCACTAGATTGTTCTGTGTTCTCAAAGGTAAGCATAATTTTCTTTTTCTTAGCTGGACAATTAAAAATCCAAGATATGGATGCTAATTGCTAATGAAAAGAGTTAGGTCATAAACTTTATCTGTTTTCCAAATACTATTTGATAACTAATCCTCTTTAGAGTATTTTTGGGGCCAGCAGGGATCTTACTTTTTGCTTTATCCTGATCCCATGGATTGCCTGAAACAATCTGTAATGATTCTCAGATATGCAGGGAAAACTAAGCCCATTTGTGGATTTTAAAATCTAGTTTTATCATAATATTTTGTTTTAACAACACATGTGCCATTTCTTTTAGCTTTAAGCAAAAGTACAGCCATTTCATTTGCCAGGTGGGAAACATCACATGTGCTTTTATAGAGCCTGACTGCTTCCAGTGGGCATCCACCTGAGCTTCTGTGACTGTTTCTCAAATTCCCAGCTTTGCTGATGTTCTGACCTATGATTTTGATTTACTTACTTTATCAAAGTTCTTTGAGAATCCTGATTTTGATCAGCTAAGCTCTCCTTCAAATTATGAGAGTTCTCTAGTAGAAGTGAGCAGTTAATAGTTGAGAAGGTTGGAGACACATTTGATGGTCCTTTTCTAAAATGCTCCTCTAAATGGACATTTCTGTTTCAGAGGGGGCAAAGCTGAGGCAAAGGGTGGAAAGGAAATATTATTCAAACAAGAGGAATCCCAGTTTGAAGGCTGCTGGTGAGCTGCTACAGGAGGCAAGGCTGGCTACGTTCAGAGAGCACTTACTGGTCCTTGGGGAAGGGCTGCTCTGTCACAGGTGCTAGAAGTAACCCCAACAGCTCCTAATGTGTAAGGGACTAGAGCCCTTGCAAGGCACATGTGAAAGGGGAGTTCAGCTCCTTTTTTTTCCCCATGTAAAACGGGGGTTCACGTCCTTCTTAGTGCTTGAAAGAATGGGAAATAGACCTGGCATTGAAAAGGGGAATCCCTTTGCTGTGGTTTTGCAAACCTGGGAGAAAATGTCTGGTACAGCATAATTATTCTAGGAGCACACAATAACGCTGTGCCAGGAGGACTGGGCAGCTCCCATCTGGAGAATGATGGCCATCACAAGGAGCTCCTGATCAGCACAGATCCACTTTCCTGTGGTGATGTCTACCTGGTGGGTACCCAGATGATGTGGATTACTGGCACCTGTGGTGGTGAGGGCAGCTGGTGGGCCAGACCCATAATTCAGGGTACAGCCACTCTGGGGGCTGGGCTGGTGGGGCTGGCATGAAACAGGGCTGGGTGGTGACTCTATGGGGCACAGGCCCTTCCCGTGGGCTGCCCCAGCTGTGGTGGGTGGCATGGCTTGGGCCCTCCCCCCACACCCCATCCCAGCACTGATGTGAGCAGTTCTGTGGGAGCAGCCCCAGGCTGGTACCCACCTTGACTGGCACCCAGCATCTGGCTTGGAGCTGGTGCAGAGCAGGGGAACCCAATTTATTTCATTAAAGCACAGTGTCCCAGAGGCCCATGGTGGGTGTGCAGATGCAGTGGGATGCCTGCTCTGTGCTCCTGTCTGCCTCAGAATGTCACACTTCTGGTGACACCCAGGGAGCACTTGCCAGGCTGTGACAATCCAGGGAAAGGGTGTCAGCCTCATGCTGGGCTGTGCCTGTATCCACAGCAGAGCTCCAGCACATCTCCTACCTTTTCCTTGGAAGTACTGGGGAATGATGTAAGGGCTTGGCTGAACACTGGGATGAGGCTGACCCTAGACCAGATTGGTGAAAGCCCCAGCCAACCTGACCTAGAATGTTGACAAGGATGGGGCATCCACACTTTCACTGGGCACCTGCTCCCCCACCCCACCCTTGTGACAGGAGGGAGCTCCCTCAGCCTGCCCTGTGTGCTGTGGGACTCCTCACCATCCCCAAGGCCTGGGCTGGGCCTGTACCCCACACATCAATACCTTTCCAGGGCTGTGGAGACCAAGAGGGGATAGAGGAATCCATAGGCACACACCAAATCCCATAAAAGAGAGGAAGAAAGAGATTTTGCTGTTATTTTTTTGGTTTATTGGTTTGGTTTTTTAAAATTTATTATTCCCCAACATTGAAAAGAACTTCCTATGAAGCAGCTAGAAAGGACCTCCATGTGAAGGCCAACACTTCTTCCTGACATCTGTTACTTCTCCAAAGAAACAGCTGTCTATGTTCTTGGCTTGGTCTGCTAATATTCTTCATGCAAGGCTGACTTCACCCATCCATCAGGGATTGTTGTTGCCCTCAGACTGAAGCGATCCCACCTCCAGACCCCAGGAACCTCAGTGGCCCTCTTGGGGATAACTCCTGTCACCCCAGCACAGTAGCCTGGTGAAAGCCAAGTCAATTCATGTCTTTCCCTGAGGAGCTCCAGGAAGGGTGGGGTAGGGGATGAGAAGGAAGGGTTCATATAATGCATAGCAATCGACAAATGACAGTTGATGCCAGGACATGAATAGGTGAGCTAGTAGGACAGGCTCTTTGTGGAGGCTGGGACTCTGTAATATTCCCTAGCATGTTTGTAAAGAAGAAATTCCTAGGGCTCCATGCTTTCATTATGATAACTTTACTCTGTTTAAAAAAATTGTCTCAAACTGTTGATGTCATGGCCTAAAAACCTCAGGATGTAAGGTAGCACCAGCATAGCAGGATGTGGGCACGGAACTGGAAATTCTAAAAAACACCTCCTACTTAAGGGATCGTGGGAGCACAGGTGCTGTCACCAAAGTACCAAATAAGGAGGAAGAACAGGATTTTCATCCTTGTCTTGTTGCTTATTTTTCAGTCAGGCAGGTGCGGACTTTGAGCCGCCAGAACTCCTGGAGGCAGGCGCTGCGTGGCATCCTTCGCATGTTGGCAATGGCTCTCATGGTGCAAGGGCTGATGCTCCTCCTTCTCCTCCTTCCCCTCTTCCTCCTGCACTGTCGATTGTTGCCATTTTTCAGGCCCAGGGAAAGCGAGTCCCCCTTTGGGTGCTGCCGGCCATGTCTCTGTCCTGTCCCTCGCAGAGGTGGGCCCGGCTCACTGCTCCAGCGGCTCCCCGGCAGGCCGCTGTCCCTGGGCTGCACCCCGTCCCCTCCAGGGCACAGAGCCAAGCTCTGCATGGCCATCACCAGGGAACTGAGGGCACTGGCACTCATGGCAGAGGGGGGATTTTGTTCCTCCTCTTCCTCCACTTCCACGGCCTCCTCCTGGCACATGCCTTCCTCTTCAGCCATCATTGTAAGTCCCTTACAAAGCTGGTCTGCCACCCGCCTCGCTCCTCTGGCTTTTCATTCTTCCAGACATTCACCAAGGGCCACTCAGAGCTGGGTGGATGGGGGGCAGCTGCAGAGGGCCCTAATTCTGTAGTGCCAGAGCACTCAGGGGACAGGTGACATCACAAACAGCCTCTGTGACTGGGCCATGAGTGTGGTGTGGGTTGGGTTATGGTGGGCCTGAAAAGTGCCCAGGTATGGGAGAAGCAGGTCACGAGAGCTGAGGGAACCTTTCCTGGAGCGCATCCCACCTGCCATGCTGCTTGTACAAGAAAAGCTGTCCCTTGGGCACAGGGGCCTCCTGCCACATCTCCTCAGGAGCCCTTGGCTCCAGCACCCTCCTCACCCCATACTTGGAGCAGCCTCAACATGACCCTGGCAACAGCATTCCAAGAGCATAAAAACCACACAGGTTTCTAGGAAGAAGGAAAAGCCTACCTGCTACCTTTAGTCAGGGTCCCCCTCATGCTGTTCTCTCCTTTACAGACAAACCTTAACACTGCTTTTTTGGTTTTAATCTCTAGGGATGTTTTTAGTGCTCTCACACATTGTGGTCCACTTCCTGCAATCTTCTGGGAATTTCATGACAGCTAAGGCAAAGTTAAAGCACAACTCACAGAGCTTGTCTTGCTGACACAAGTAACACAACATGGATTAGGCTACCGTTCCAACAACATGGAATAAATGGGAGAGGTGCTGTAGAGCAGCAGAGGAGCTTGGTGGACAGCAGTTTGTCAAGAGTAGAGAGCAAGGCCAGAGTTGAGAGAGTCATGGGTGTGACTATGATCTGCTCTGCTGACCAATTAACACTGAGCTAAGAGAAAGAAGGCATATTTTGTCCTTCAGCATCCCAGTAAAGTCATGTATATATAAGGATTTGATTAATTCTCCTAAGTGGTAGCACACAGATGGTTTTGAAAAAGTCAGAAGAGACATTTGGTTAACTCTGGGATGACAAAGGACAAAACCAACGACAGCTCCTTCAGAATTGAAAAGGAACAAGTCACAAATATCTGCTCCAAAATACAAGGCTTCAAAAATCAAGGGCAAAGCACTGTTGGCAGCATCATGGTAACCCATGACGAGTGCATGAAAGAGGGCATTGGCTTCCAGTTCAGGCAGATGATGTGACTGGTACCATGAGAATGCAATAGGTACAAGGAGATGAACACAGACAAGTCCTCAGTGGGAACAAAACCCACATGGATGACAGTTCATGACCTCCACCTTTACCATCCTGATGGTTGTCCCTATCAATCAAGTACTTTGGTGTTGCGCTTTCTCAGCGTGCCTGTCTGCTCTGAATCACTGGGCTTTTGCTTTTCCAGTGCAGCATTTTCATTTTCTGACTCCACAGACAGGTCCTCTTGGCTTGTCTCTTCTACTTCACTGCAGCTCTCAGAGTGGAATCCAGCATTCTCTGCTATGACAGCAGGATCATCATCACAGCAGCAGCAGCACTCCCCAGTGCTCTGGCTGGGAGGAAGGTCGCTCTTCTCCTCCTCGATGAGAGCTGCATCATCCTTTTTCTGCATTAAATCCTGACCACCCATTCCTGTGGTGAGATCACTTAGCAGGGTTTCATCATAGGGATACTCCTCATCTTCCATGCCCTCCATTCTTTCTGCCAGCTCTTCTGGAGAGGGCTGGCTCAGGTCAGGGTAATCTACAAGGATTGTGTCCTGCTTGCGCTTGAAGCAATCAGAATTATCGTACACAGGATAGGTCTCTTCTGGATAACCTTAGGAATAAAGGGATATGCAGCTTGGAGTATTACAGCATTTAAAAGGAGTCCTGACCTCAGTGGTGGATGCAAAGTTGGCCAGGACAGTTGTTTTTCCTACTGCCAGTGCAATTGTCAGCTCTTTAATGCCATGTACAAATCGCAGTATGAAATCCATGGCAAGAGTATGCAAAGCATGTCTTCTTGGGAGATGATGAAAAAAAATTCACTTACTTTTAGGGAGCCAGCATATCAGCCCTGACTTTCAGGAGTGAGACCTGAGCTTTGCTGGGAGCTGTGGGGGCTAACAGGTAAAAATGGTGTGTCTTAGATCTTTGAATGGATCCTTCTTTTTTTTTTTTTCTGCCTTCAGATTGACTGATGCATGGTTTGAACACTTGCTATCAACAGCATTACTGAGAAAGTTGAAAAAACAGATATATCAATGACTTCGTGCATTTCATTTTAGAAAAAAAACCATAAACTTCACTTTATGAGCAGAGGTCAAGGCCACTGTTTATGCTTTATGTTTTGGATAATTTTTGAAGCTTTTTAAAAAGCAAGAAATTAAGTCTGCATTTAAAAATTATGATAGAGAGCAGTTCAACTAAGGTGTCTTGTAAACACATTTATGTAGCAGGAATAGAAAGGACATTAAAATAAATAGTTTTTAAAAGACTTCCTGGAGTTGATTTTACAACATTGGAGCTAACAAAGAGCAACTAATCAAAAGTAAAAACTGTAAGTTATCTAAAACAGACAAATCTGATTTCCAAGGGCTTTATGATTGTCATGAAATCCAGCTCAGCACAGAAAAGACATAAACCTAAAGCAGCCAAGCTTCAGCAGCAGATGGAACATATGTGAATATTCATATGCCACTTTGGGCAGCAGATAGTGCAGTGTTTACACTAAAAGAAATGTTGGATACCTCAAAATCTAATTTTTTCTGTTGTGGTTGAGGACAAAAAAGCCAAGCAACCTCTTGCAAAGTTTTCAACACTGGCTTCTGGAAAAGGAAGGATAAAGTTAACCAAAACTTGGGCAGGGTTTGGAACTGTGAGTAATGTTTATCCAATTTTTTTTTGTAAGGGTAGTGGTAAGAAAGGCTCTCACTTACCTTCCCAATCTGCCATGTAAGGAGCTTCCTCAGCTTCCTTCTCAGGAGAGATGTCATCTATGAATTTTCCTTCTTTCATAACTCTAGTAATTTCTCTGAGTTGTTGAAGTAACATTTTTTCCTGGTCTGTTGTAACATTTTGAGTCCTGCTAGAAAATATTACACATCGGAATTTAGTCCACTGTTATTGCAAGTTATGAGAAGAGGTTGAACCAAACTGTTTGGTCCATGCCAGCAGCACAGTCTGGAGAAACCTATTGAGGAGTGTGATCCTTCCTCAACATCAGCATGTGCTCTGCACTTCAGCTGGGTCTAGTTTATCCCTTTATCCAAAAAGCCTCCGATCTAAACAGGTAAAGGAAGGCAGGTAAAGCCAATGTGAGAGCAAGATAAAAGTGACACACAAAAAAAAAGAGTTATGATACAAAAGGCATTACAGAAATTTCTTGCCTGTAAAAGTGTGTTAGGTAAGAATTAGGGTGCAGTGCCTTGTATTAAATATTTTAGGGAAATTAAATTCTGAATCTGTGTTACAAGTGTAGCTTGTGAGGCTGATCAAAATTGCTCACAGTCATTAGTCTCATGACTCTAAAATCTCTCATTATGACCATTAAATGTGCAAGTTGGACAGATCATCATGTCATTATAGAAAGTCAACAATGCAGCCTGGTGGGGAGGTGGGGGGCAGAAACAGGAAGGAAGATATAAGAATGGAAAGAAGGTGTGACATAAGTGTCACTTGCCCTTTAGAATTACAGGGACTGAGATTTTTATCAGATGGAAAGCAAACTTTTGACTGGTTCTACACTGCTGGATCTAGTAATTATTACTGCTTAGGTAATACAACTACTACTGTAACAAAAATGCTTCCAGCAGATAAGATCATGTAGTCATTACATGTTATTTTCTCTGCAAAGAAACAAGGCTTCTAAAAATCTACTGGACAAAAAGGTGGTATTTGGAGGATGGTGCTCTGCAGTCTGCTAACTCAGAATGAGAAAGGCACTGGCTGCCACCAGGGGTGAAAATGGTTCTGACCACTGGTGCTTGTTTCATCTTGAGTTTAAAATTATAATATCTTGAGGTTTAAGTCATTCTTCAGCAGTAATGCCAGTTCAAGGCACTCCTCTGGAGCTCTTTTGGATCTGTGTAGCAGTCAGAAGCTGTTCCCCCAGTTACTTGTAAGGGTGGCCCTTGGCATGCACAGAATGCTGAACTGCAGGTGGGATGTGAGGTCAGACAGATGATCTCTGGTGATCCCTGGTCTGGAGAGCAGACAGACAGACAGATAATCTCCAAAAGCAGATTCCCTGAGTAGGCTGCTCAGTGAAGCATAGGGAAAAGATGGGAAGAGAGGACCCGGAGGCAGATTTTGGCTTTAGGTCAGGTAAGCCTCATTTTAATGATCAGAACTCTAATAAACTTGCAATGTCCTTCTTCAGGTTTTCCTCTTACCAGCTGCTGGGAGTGGAGCAGCACTCCAAGAGGTACTTTGTGCCACTCTGCCTAAATGGGAATGATGGTGACACAATGGCTACTACACTAAGGGCAGCAAAGTCACCCTGGTTTAAAGTAAGATTAGCCCTACTGCTGGTTGGTGTGATGGTGGTGGAAGTGCTGATCCTGGGCTGGATTTTGTGCACACCTGCAGGCACAGGTGTCTGTAACTGAACTTAGCTCAGGAGCTGGTTTGATTAGCACCTACCTAGATTAAACTGCTTCCCTGAGATCACTTTTCTGCATTTCCACCAAGGAGCACTTTGCCCCACAGTTTGAAAAGCTGATATCCCAACAGTACACGTAGGTTACACTGATTTCCCCCAGGCTGTGGTGGCAATCTGTTCCACAAACAACTGAATGTGTGAGACAGCATCTTCCCAAAAGCCTGGCTTATGCAGATGTGGAATCTGAGATGTGAATTAAGAGGCCCTCAAAAAGAAATGGTTTCACCAGCCTTTGACCAAAGCTGTGACAGAATTGCTGAACTAATCCTCCTTTAACAGACAAAACTGTACCCAATTTGAATATATATCACTTGGCTGAAGACAGAGAGGCCTATCTCTTTAGCACATTGGGCAGATAAGCTGGCTCAGATAACAGGATCAGTCAATGCAGCTGCATCACTGTGGCATTTCATACAGAAAAATTCCTAATATGTGGGATACCCTCATTAGAAAACACTCCTGCCTTATTGCAACACAAGGGCTCTGTATTTCAGAGTATTCCTCCTCCAAATACCTTGCTTAAAAGGCAGATTTCCCTGCAGAGAGGGAGAAACTAAAGCCCATGTGTTATTTTGACTTCATTTAAGGCCTCTGGGAAGACTTACTGTAGGCTGCTGGCAGTGTGTAAGACATCTGGCTGCCTGCACATGGGAGATTTACCAGGCTATAATGCACTTAGGAATACTCAGAGGATAACAGATGCAGAAGGTTTACAGTTCAAGAAAAGGTCATTATTTTTGCTGTCTGTAATTGTAGCTCCAACACAAGTATTATTTTTCATAATGGCAATACTTACACTTTGTTGAGTTCCAAAGAGCTCACTAACAGGTAAAGCAAAGGCTTCTTATTCTTACTGTGAGATTAAGACATTTCCTAAAGAGCCATAATGATTGCAGGGAAAATAATCTCAATAATCTAAAATGGCATCTCAGACATGTTAACTGGTATTTTTTTTTAGCTTCATGATCTTAAAGTAATCACTATCAAAATGCAGCTACATCCCAAAAAGTGGCACCCCACAGAGCCTCTCACTCTTCCATTTATCATAACTTTACTCAATTTATCATAACAAAGGAAGTTTTTCCAGTAGACAGCCTGGTAAACAAGACTTTAAAAACAGGTAGGAGATCTGCATTATTTCTCTTACCTAACTGTCAGAAATTTTTGGTTACATTGTTGAGGACCTGGCCAGGCAGCTCTTCTTTCCTCTTGCTTTACCTTGCTTCTCATTTTTCTTACAACATGCTAGGCCTTATTAAAAGTACCAGTACTTGTACTTTTTGATAGTTTTGCATTTCTGGAAGGTTGTTTCTCTACTTAACAGTGTAGTAATTCCAATAGGTTTGCTGGTTTGGAAGGAAGTCCCCTCAGTTGGTTTGGAGGTTGGCCTTCAACTCATTAAAAAAAAAAAAGCAAATCCAAGTTTCTGGCTGCTGCTTTCTACAACACAGGCTGGCTGTTGCTTTGCCATACTTGGTGTAAAGGGCCATGGTCTCACCTGGGGTCTTTCAGCATTAGTTGAAACTTGATACCAGTTATTTCTGTCTCTGACTTTTCTGTGTAAGAATTTCTAACTGCAGATCAATAGAAAAAGCTCAAGTCATTTTTATTCTCTTATTCTTTCCTTTTTATTTAAATCCATGAATATCCAGATTGAAAAGCCTAGCTCAGTACTCTAACTACACTTTCTAACCATAGGTTTTATTTTAATAGATTTATCCAATATTAGTGAAATTAATGAGTAGATTAAGAAAGCTTCAGAGTGTTTGAAAACAGCTATTTGCTCCATCAAGAGGTGCCTTTCCCCCCGTCTTCAAGGAGGCAACATACAAAATTCTTCATTAAATTCAGATTCTCATTTCCCCTGAGACCTTTAGACCCATCTATATAAATAGTCTGGTTGAACAAAGAAGGGAAGTTCTACTAAATAGAGGCTTTGGGCCAATAACACAGAGCAGAACAAATACTGGATCAGACCCTAAACCGATTTTCTCAGTAAAAAAAGATTCCATCCTGAGAATCAGCACAATATCTGGGCAGTTCCTAAGCCTATTTCTGTCAGCTTAGAGGAACATGTAGAGCATTGTGTCAGCTCTCCAGCACAGGGATGAGTGGCAGTCAAAGCAGGATCCTTCTGTTCCACTAACAAAACCAGGGCATTTAGGGGCTCTCCCACTGGGACCTGGCTGAACATGGGCAGGTTGGGCACCTTGTCTGCCTGAGACTGTACAGGGCACAGCCCAAAGTGGGCAAAACTGCACTCAAAGACAAGTGGTTTGAGCCACAAATGAACAAAATGTGCATGTTCAGCACAGAATTCCTACAGTATGGGTTAAAACAGGCCTTGGTTGATCCAGACAAAGTTAACATGATTTACAACCAGAACAGCTCTCATTTTTTGCAAACCTCACCTTCACAGTTATGGTATTTCAGTTTTCACACTGCAGTTAAGCAGTACCCTATTGATCTATTCTTTTTACTCCTTATGAAAAACATAGACTTGTTTCCAGTCTTTCTTTGTAACATAGACTGGTGATATCAGATTTGTAGGAAACATTAATAAACATAATAAAATTTTGAATGCTGATTTGGCAACCCTTTGTCTTTTATATTTAGAAGAAAATGCATGAATTTAGAGTGGAACTAAGTTATGTAATCAGATTATTATACAATTCTGCCTTAAAGAAAAATGTTATGGTTATTCTAACAGGAATTTACATAGATTATAACAGCATTTCAATTTAGGAAAATAATCCATAGAACTGGAAAAGAATAATTCAGGATATTATTTTGGTCACATAAAACAGACTGTTTTAGGTACTTTAAATGTAGATGTTTTCTCTTCTTTTTACATATACCTGTAATTTTATTCCAAATAACACACTGTACTAAGGGGGAGATTGGGATAATTGCTTTTCTAGTTAAGGAAATGAAGGTGGAAAAATTATTTCTTTTATATATAGATACTGAAAAGAGGAAAACTGCAGAACAAGAATTGGGATTTTTAAAATCAAACTTCTATAATTTGAAGTAGCAATAAAAATGCTACTTTAATATAGATAATGAAAGAAAGTTGAATTTCCAATCAGAGTGGAACTTCTCCTTAAAATAATCTAATTTGAAACACACCTGTCATATGTAGGTCCTACTCTGTTGATTAATTTTTCCATTGCTTCTTCTGTCTCTCTCAGTCTTTCCTGAAGTTGAGTGAGCTCATAGTCAGCTGTAAAACAAAACAAAAAAAGTCCCAAGATCTGTCAGTAGGAGCCTTAAAAATGTATCCCTGTCCCATTATCACAGGTAGCAAATGCTGTAGCAAACCAAACTGCCTTTTAGGAAACTAAAACAGCTTAGAAAGTTCTACCTACCCTTCCTGGCCCAAGAAGGTGAAGAATATTACCAATATTACACCCATTTAAGCAGCACAAAGGCATAATGGAACTTCAACATAGTAGGAATGGAGAAATCCATCAACAAACATCCTGCTTTTACAAAGACCTCTATCCTGCACAGATTGCCATGACTTAATGCAACACTGATGTAATTATTTTGCATGTCTGAGACTTGAAAGAAGAGGAAGGGAAATTGGCAGAGAGAAAGGAAGTTACTTCCTCCAAGTCACTATGTAAGTGGTGACTCAGTCCTCACTTTCCTAATCCAGTGACCTGTCCCCTGCTCTGCTACAGCTTGCAATCAATGCTTTAGGAATATAAATGAAGAGCTCTAGAAAAAAAGCAGAATAATTTTCACCGTTAGCTCTTAGGGATATAATGATGGCAAAGTTAACTTACTGCAAAGTTACTTTCTCTCACCAAGCATCGGAGAAAAAAATATAATTACCACTGCTAATATATTGCCCAAAATTGTCAGGCACAATCTAAAGCACTGAGTACATTAGGTATTCCTAATATGTGCATTATTAATGTCAAGAAAATTACAGCTATGTTAAGAGAATTACCTTCCTGCTATCACTTTCTATAAAGCCCTAAGTACTTTTCTTTCCTATTACAGTTTAGCCAGCTAAACACAACACATTTAAATGCTGTAATGATAACTACTCTTCCAATCCTCAGTAGTAAACTTATTAATTTATCTATTAAGTGCCTACAAATACTTGAGTCTATCTCACCAATGTTTAGGAAAAATCAAATTAAAATTTCAGAATGCTGTTTGCTCTCTTTATTGCATACATGAAAACTCTGCGCTGCAAAAAAGGGACAAATTCGGGAAGTGCCTGATGATGGCTAAGAATTCACCAATTCAAAAAAATTATTGGGGCTTTCATGGTATCTTTCTGTGCTCTTACTAGACTGTTAGGGATTATACAATAATTATAGCTGGACATCCTATTATCCATTTTTAATTATTAGTGACACAGCTCTTCAGCAAATTAATTCAGTTAATTCAGCAAACCTCATGAAAAGCCATTTCTTCCAGAGGGGCTTGGGATCAGGCTGCTATCACAGCCTCATGGGCTGAATGGGATTAGAAAGTGACAGTGCAGTAATTCTTTTGGACTCTTGCTTATTCCAACACAGAAGATCCTGGCTTGGTTTTGGGTTTGTTTTTTTTTTGGGTGGGAGGGAACATCAGCTTTGCAGTGCACCTAGAACTCAAAGAAGCCTGTTGGACCATTAGAGAATCAACAGCTACACAGCTCCAATTCAGAGCCATACTCACTGATTTTCCTCTTCATGTTCCCAGGTGTAGCAGGGGGGCATTTCCGCTCTGCAGGAGTAGTTCTTCCCTTGGAAGCCAGCTGATGAGGACAAGAACATGGCCCTTCTATGAGTCACAACAATAGCAACAGATAAGCCCCAGAGGCAATGAAAAAAATACAGGAAACTGAAATAGGCCAGAAGGCAGCCACAGAAAAGCACACCCACCAGCAAAACCATTGAATATGCCTGGAAGATTTTGCCAGCTGAAAATTCCTATCAGAGTCTTGGAACAAATAACAACATGTGACATATACAGTACATATAACATGTAGCCACATACAACAGGGAAAATATTATGTGTATATTCAAAATTAATCTAACATTACTCTAGATGTGCACATTTTCCAGGAGGAAAAAAAAATCCTTAAGAAGTTTTAAGAAGTCAGAAGCCAATGCAGGATCAGAGAAATCCTTCTCGGCATTCTTAGCTAGTCAGTGCAATAGCAAAACCCACAGGATACTCCAATCTTTTGACCACCAGGCAAAAGTCCAGCATAAGCTTTTTTTTGAGCACAGTTGAAATGGAACAAGGTACTGAAATGAGCATATAAAATTTTTTCCCAAGTTTTTTATTTCCCCAATACTTCCCCAAATATTTCCCCAAAAACTTTTCAATTTATGTTGGTCTTACCTTAAATAAAATGTACAGAATATATAAGAAGATGCCAAATCCATATATAGGGATAATCTGTCCCACAAGGCCTCTTCCACTTCCACCAGTGCTTCCACTGCCACCTCCACCTGCCTTGGCCTTGGCAACTGCTTCAGTGAGGTGAGACCTTGGGAAATGAGGGACAGCTCGGCCGTCGGGAGTGCTGTGGGAATGCATCCTCGGTGGAAAGCGACTGAGCTTCCCTGCAAAAAAACCACACAATGGTCATTTCCCTTCTCTTGCTTTCCACCCTTTTACACATTGCATAAACCTGCAGCAGGTGCAAGTGACCTATTTCTTCTGCTTGTAAATTCACCAGCTCAGAAGAATAAGTAACTTGGTTGGACTAAGTCTGTAAACTCAGCCCTCAGTCTCTTGTGATGTGCAGTGCTGGGAGTTAGGTTTTACTTAAAGCCATTTACTCCTAGCAATTTTTCTCCTACACAATTAGGAGTAGAATCACACAATTAAAATCTCCTGATTTTAAGCAAAGAAAGACCTGGCAGAGCAATTAACAAAGCAGGAATTTTAATAGGTATATTCTTGTCCAAATACCCAACAGATCAGCATCTCCAGCAGGATAAAATGCCAGGTTCCTACTTCTTTCTCTCCTCAAGATCCCCCAACGATATATCAGTTTTCCACTGTGAGCCTAATCTTTCAATACTGCCTAAAGGCATTTAATGTATAAATGTATTAATGTCCAAACCATTATCCACCTAACACCCTGACACACAACTGCAGTGTTTGCTCAGCATAGATTTTTGGTTATTGCCATAAGAAATAGTATTTTACCTGATTTTACCAAGCGAGTAATGAAAGATTAAGAAAAGTGGTTTTACCTCAAGCTGTTCTCCTTAAAAAGGTCTAAGGTAAAGCAGTGTGAGACAGGAGATTGAATATAGCCTGGGACATATTATCTTTGGCATTTTAGAGGGAAATGAATTTAGAGGTTTCTAACCTTTCTAGGCAGAGCTAATTTAACACAAGACAGGAGAGCAAGCATAAATGGATGTACAGATGCCAGAGTAAGACTGCAGAGAGCCTGAAATTGTGCTGCAAATGATTTCATGCAACTGAAGGGCACAAGAACCTCAATAAATTTAAGCTCATGCATTATTCCATTTTCTTGCTGCCATCAATTCAACAGTTTTGCTGTGAAATTCACTATTTTACTCCTCTATGGAGTTGACATCCTGCTTTCCATCTCCATATCCAGCTTGGATGTGCACCTGCACTCTCTTCCACTGACTGGTGTTGAGCTGAGTTACTCAACTCCTCTGCCATGGAATCTGCTGCTGGGAGGGACTGGATGGAAGCATGGATGGGGATTGCCAGACTGGGCTGCAGCTCAGTCCCTGATCCCAGCTGGAAAACTCCCCTCCCTGGCACACATGGCCTGGACACTGCTGCCTGGTGCTGGGACAGGCTGCCTGTGCTTGCAGAAAGAAAATGAAAAGCAGGTTTGAAGTGGTGCTGCTAATAACTGACTTTACTTCTGCGAGTATGCAGCTGCAAGTGCTTTTATGAGACACAAGAGAAAAATTTAATTAACATTTGGTCTTGCTAGGAAACACCATCACAGGCAGCTAAATTCCTGAGCACAGAAAATTGCAATAAACACTTACTAGGAAGTGGTATCAATAATTCATGAAGTTCCACTATTAAAAACACATTTTTCTTGTAGATGATAGCACACATTCCATGAGTTCTTTAGGGTAACTGCCAGGGTATACTACCACTGACCAAAGCCACCCTCAGATTAGCTTAATTTTGAGGTAGCTGTTATCAGGCACTTAAATTTTAGTGAATTATTCAAAGTCTGTGATGGAAAGCATAGCATCTTATTTACAAGAAAGTCCCCCTGCTCCAGCAGCAATGCCCTGCAGCAGTAGGTCACTGTGGAAACGAGCGTGATGTCGTGCAGAGAACAGCAGCACCAAGGTGGGGATGAAGCAGCAGGGTAGGTAAACACTTATAAAATATACTTATGCAAATATTTTTTATTTTTTAAAAGGAGAGATATTAAGAAAGCAGAAAATAATTGACAGAGGTGAAACTGTATTTACAGTGGATAGTTTTCTAAATTATCCACAAGGCCTCATTTGTGCTTTAAAAGATTCAATTCAATTCAATATATTCAGGCCAAGAGGACAGACACTAGGCATTTCATTATCAAGATAATTTTAAAAGGGAATTTCATGACTCCTATTTCTAAACCTACCCTATTGAATTTACACTTCTATAATTATTTCCTTAATAAACAAACACTATCTTCCATAGTTTTTTACTGTGAAGAACCCATGCAAATTACACAGGAAATTGAGGGCACAAACAACTTGAAAGCAGCATATGCACAAGGCTCTTGAATGCACAGTATATAAATGGAAAATGGAAAAATATGCGTGCCACTGTGACCTGAACAAGATTCCACACTTCCAGGGATGAAACAAACCACTTTCAAATGGAGACAATAGCATGCAGGAACAATAACATCAAGAAAATCAAGTGACATCTGATGAGCACAGAGGGCATGTCTTGTGTCCTTATTTGTGCCCTACCCAGCTGCCAGTGGGGGTGGTGTGTAGTTCAACAGGACATTTTCCTGTTCTGGGAATGCTGTGGGAAGAGCACTAACTCTGGTTAGCTTTGAAGGGTGCCAAAGTGCTGCTCTGCTTTTGAAATATTTCTCAACTGCCCTGTGACAGCCCCAGCAGACTGATTGCTGCGTGTGGTAACTCACACCAAGCACACCCCACCAGGCTTTGCAATCTTTTTACCTAGGACTTATCCTACACATTTAATAATGTTGTCAGCTTTAATGCTTCAAATCAACTTTGCAAACCAGCTACAGGGCTGAGCATGTTTTGTTTTGTTTAATCCAGTCCCTTCAGGAGCTTGAAGTCCAAAAATGAAATTATAGCCCAGAAACATTTGTGTTGTTTAAAAGGCTGTAGTTTCTGAATGTAGATGAAGTCCTTAATGGCATTTTCACATGAGAATGACTGTGGAGTTTTTCATCTTAACATTAACACTCAACTGAAAACAAGCAAATCTTAAAAACTGTATTTATAGTACAATGAATACAGCAACCAACCAGATGATGATATTCAGATCATTCAAACATCTTTTTTCCATGAAAGCTGTTATGTGTTCTACTTAGTGGGTTTTAGGAATTGCTACTGAGCCCAACTCAACTATTTATAAATTTCTTTAGACTTATGTTACTGTACTATTCAGCAACTCTTATTCTAGGTAATATGTGTCTCTGCCACATCCTTTTCTTCAGGTAGGTAACTAATGTGTGCATTGCACAAATTCAGGTTGAGCAGGGGGGTTACCTGAACTGTCATACATTGTTTATGTAAAGCTGATGCCACTTGATTGTAAGAAAACAGAGTCTGCTGCTGTCAGGGAGTTGTAAGGTTTATCTGAAACTCCCAACTTAGAGAGTGGCTTTGCAAGATGTGTGGCATTTATTTATGAACACTAGACTTAAAATGTACTTTTAAAACTGCTAGTAGGTCTCCCTTTTGCTACTCTTTAACAAAAGATAAACATTCTAATGCCTGTCTAGGAATGTGATACAAACACAGTAAGTTCTTTAAGTAAGCTGTTATATATGTGAAATTATTACTGTGAAAAAGAACAACATTCCTGTCTCAGAGATAATATTAACTTCTATAATTCAGTGCTCACCATTTTCCTAAAAGAGACCTCTGAAAATGACTTTATTAGAGAAAGTTCCATTCCCATGCCTAAAGCCTGTTTTGATAAAAAGCCTTCTGGTAACATTGAGTTCTAACAAACAGTACTAAATTTTAAGCATGTTTTATTCAGAGACATTTTGCCCCCAAGACTACCATAAGCACTTTATTAACTTCAAGAATGACATGATTACCTCAAGCCCCTGAAACTCCTGCCAGGTAACTGCAGTTATCAGTGCACTGAGGAGGACAACTAATGACAGAGATATGAATTAAGTGGTTCAATCAAGATTTATTCTTCCAATAAAAAAATAACTTCAGGTGAAATACAATTTGGTCTGCAGAGCAGGTGTAATGAAATCCTTGCTATCAAGTTGAAAACACGGGCTATAAACTCTCATCTGAAACCAACCAGCTGAGGTGAGTTATTGCACCCTCAGCCAAAGGCAGGTGCTGGGCTGCAACAGGGGAGCAAACCTGTGCTGTCCTGTGATCTTGGTAGCAATGATGGGGAGTATTTACAATATTGAGGATGCAGAGAGTATTTATGTTACCTAATGTAAGCATTAACTGCAGCTGCAGGTGATCAAGCCACCCCATCACAGCACTGCTCAGAAACAGCTGTGCTAGAGTGGGTACAAACATCATTCATTCAACACATGGCACTGAAAATCATTGAGGACAAGTTCGTTGGGATTTTTAAAGCTATTTTCTGTCAGATCCACCTGCAGCCAAAGGAAGGAGCACCACATTAACTGGCAACTGTTTAAGGCTGCATTGCTGTGGGAAAATGGAGTGTCAAATTCCATCATCTGGTACCACTGTGGGATCTGTTGGAAGATGTGCAGGGGCAGAAGTCAATGGGGAGCCAGGTTCCACCTCCCAGAGCATCTGCTCCCATCCCTGCTTCAGGCACAGTCCTCACCTGGGCTGGCTGCTGGGCCTTTATGGGTTTTTCCATCCTGCAATGGAGCTACACACTTGCAGATCTACAGTGCTGACCAACCTACTTTCAAGTTCTCAAAAATAAACGTGGTAACCGTGAGAGGGCTGTTGTGGCATGGAAATCCCCTATTTGGCTTCAAGGTAACACTGTTTTAGCAGTAACTTCAGCCTGAAGGTCCTTAGAAAATCCTGCAATGGAATACTAAATGAAATCCATGTTACTGATGAGTGCAGACATGGAAGGACCAGGCTGTTGGAAGGATGCAGAAGGCAGCCAGTGAACATGAGTCCCTGTGGGACAGCACCCTGTAGAACTGTAAATTCTCTGTGCTCCCACCAGCCTCACCTCTGGCTTGTGGGCAGCCCTGGGCAAAACTCCTTCTCTGCCAAGACCAGAGGTTATGGTACCAGCTTCTCTTGTGAAGTGCCTTGGGCAAAAATAACCTCTACAGTACAAGGCAATGGGCATGAAAAGGATGGGAGATCCTTGTATGAACCCATTCCTGGAGAACTTAAAGGGAGGACATGCTGAGTGGGAGGGCAGGCACGGGGACACAGCCTGAGGGGCCACATGGACAGGACTAAAATAATGAGCCTAAAATAATCCATCACATGGCCACAGCATTATGAGGAGCTGGTGCATGAAAACAAAAGTTCAAAACGCTGGCGTAGGAAACTGAGCAATGAAGACGATTCAAATGAATTTTTATTTCATATGCAACAACAAAAGCACAAAATAACAAAATAATGAAGGGATGTAGTGCAATAAAAAAAAATAAACGGAAAAAGTGGAATGAATATGTCACTTTTCGGGAAGCTTTAATACCCTGCACATAAATAAAATGGTATTTAGAAGGTTTTTAAACTACTTCAAAAAAGAAGAAAGTAGATCACAGCGGTAATCACGAATGACTCCTCCGGCACTGCACGCGTCGCTAAGGGATAAGCACGGGGGAGAGACGCGCCAAGAGGGAATCACGCTATGTTTCCATAGCGGGCGGCGGAGCTCCCTGCGGGCAGCCCCGGCCCCTCACGGAGCCCCCACCGCCCGCCCGCCCCGGGCTCACCCCCAGCGGGACCGCGGCGTCCCGGCCGGGGACTGGGGGATAAGGAGGGGCGGCGGTGAGGAGCGGCCTCTTACCCTCGGGCGGCGCGGCGCCGGGCTCCTGCCTGCCGCCGGCCCGGGGCAGGAGGGTGCGCGGCAGGAGCAGGGAGACGCAGAGCACCAGGCAGGACACGGCGGCCACCCGGCAGCACGTCCAGGCCGCCATGGCGGAGCGCCGCGCAGGCGCGCGCAGGCGCCGCGCGGGAGCATGAGGGGAGCGCGGGGGGAGCGCGGGAGAAGGAGCAGGAAACGTGTGGGGATGGCTGGGAGTGGAGTCGTGTGGGGATGGCAGAGAATGGGCTGGGCTGCGACCCTGGAAACGTGTGGGGATGGCAGGGCATGGGCTGGGCTGGGGCCCTGGAAACGTGTGGGGATGGCTGGAAATGGAGACGTGTGGGGATGGCAGGGCATGGGCTGGGCTGTGGCCTCGAAGGACACCCCTGAGCCTCGGACAGCGGCGGAGGGAACACGGAGCTTCCCTTCTCCTTCCAGTGTCTGAAGGGAGCCTGCAGGAAGTATGGAGAGGGGTCTTTCATGTGTAGTGACAGGACCCAGAGGGAATGGCTTCAAACTGAAAGAGAGTAGGCTTAGATTAGATATGAAGGATGTGTGCTGGTGTCTTTAAAAACAATTTGATGGGTGTTAATGTCTTTAAGACTCGTTTCAATGTCTCTATTGACTTTGGGCAGCGAGTTTGTTGCAGAGTGCAGACCTGACATGCGCAAGCTTCAGTTTCAAAACTTTGGGGTAAAACAGTACGGCCAAGGTGGGATATGTGGTAAGCAGTTTGGGAAGGCTGTGCCTTCCTAGTACCTCAGCCAGTGGGAAAAGGGGAACATGCAGCCAGGAATTAGAATGAAAGAATGATGCTTCCAAAATAGAGAGGAAGAAAACCCTGCAGGTGTGCCCCACTGGATTCTCTCTCCCTTTATTTGAATAAAGCTGAAGGACTACTCAGCCTCCTATTTGAGGACAAAAACCTCTGGTGTTTGTGCGTTTTCCTCCAAACAAATGCCCTCAAGTAACCCCAGCAGGGACTCAAATGACCTCAAGAAGCCCCAAATGACCTCAAGAAACCCCGGATTCAGGACAGGGCCAGGAGTGGAGTCGGCAAAAAGAAAAACCCAAGCTGGATTACAGCTGGAGTCCGAAATGGAGTCGGAAAATTGGAAAATCCGGACTGGATTACAGCCGAAGTCCAGATTCTGGCCAGAGTCTGGAATGGAGTCGGAAAACCGGAGAACCTGGACTGGATTTCAACCAGATTCTGGAATGGAGGCAGCAAATTGGAAAACCTGGACCGGATTTCAGCCAGGGTCCAGAATAAAGTGGGCATAAAAGGAAAACCTGGGCCGGATTATGTCCAGAGTCTGGAATGGAGTCGGAAAAAAGGAAAACCTGGATCATACTCCGGCCGGGGTCCAGAATGGAGTTGGCAAAAAGGAAAACCCATTCCAGACTCTGGCCAGGGTCCAGAGTTAGCAAGAGTTTTGTTTGTTGTTTTTTTTTTCCCAGGGTGTTTATAGCATCATGGTCTTCAAGATCTCTTCCAACCGAGACTGCTCTGTGATTGTTCCTTACCCCCCATAACCATTTCCCAGGCTCTGGTCCTTGCTTGCTTGTACCACTTGGAACTTTCTGGGGGAAAAAAAAGCCCTGTTTTTCACGGCTGTGCAGTGGCTCAGCCGGTCTCTGATGGAGGCAGTGATGGGGTAGGTGGGCACAGGGTGCGCAAGGCTTGGAGCGCCCATGGAAGCATGGTTCCCATTCTCCCCGGTCTGAGAAGGGGCCAGGACCTTTCCTGTGGCAGGACCGCTGGAGTTAGGGCAGCCAGGCTGCAAGGGCAAGAAGGCAGTTTGGGTAAAAGCACTGCTCGAGGCCATGGCTAACCTAGATTCTCCTTGTGCATTTGTTTCCTTCCTTTTTTGCATATGGGACAGATGGAGAAAAGTTCAGACCATATTTAAACCTAAATCAATTTACTTCAACTATCTTAAACAACAAAAATCAGAAATGTGCATATATGTTCAAAAGAGGGTGTGAAATATACCTCTTGTCAGTGCATTTGTTTAGGGTGCTGCTGTGCAAAGTCATCCTGAAACCAGCTCCCTATTGCACTAACAATAAAAGATCAAAGAGGGAAGTTCAGTGTTTGTACTTGTTCATTTTCACCGACTTAAGCAAAAAACTGTCAGTCATGTCAAATTAAATTATATGGTTTTGTATTTCCATTATATTTATATTACACTGTATTACTGCAGTTGAATTAGACTATTTTCCATGGGGTCTGGGCTGTGACTACTGAATTTAACTCACTTTACGCAAGAGCTACCCTTAATTAGACTTGAGCTGAGAGCAGAATTGCTCTGACTAACGCTGCCGACCACTATGGCAGCAGAATACCACAGGCTCTTAAATTACTTCAAAAGAGATATGAGCAGCTGGAACTGGATGGACAATTCCAAAAATCCTTCTTAGTGAGCACCTCCACCCTGGGAAGACAGCAGTCCTTGGTCAGACCCCACCAGCCCTTACAAACCAGCCTGGCTGGACTGTGTCCTTCCAGCTCCTTCACCCATCCCTCAATCACCAGGTTTCAGGCTTCCCACAGTAGGATTGCTGGGAGTCCCTGCACTGTTCCTGGAAATGAGAATTGTGGGAGCTGTTGTTTTGGTGTCCATGCCTCTTTCCTAAACTTGTCAGCAACTCTTGGTGCCTCCAGAGGCCAAGTTAACAAGTGAGGGCATCAAAAGGAGCATTGCCTTGATCAGAAATGTGTCATCAGTTCACTAACAACAAACAATTCCCTCATTCCATCATGAAAAATACATTGTTGTTCTCTAGCACTTTATAATATTCAGAAAAACACTTATGTAGCAAAATACCCTTCAGCCAGTAAAATGGATATTCAGCAGGTACCAACAGAAATTTCCAAAAAATTATTTTGAACTTCTGGACAGGAATGTTAGAAAGTAATTTAGTTTTATTCCTGTTTATTTAACCCTCCTGTTTTCCCACCTGCCTGTCTCTCTGCTATGACATGCTTACTGAATTTTCCAGTTTCTCCTTATTACGGGACAAAGCTTGAGAGGCAATTTCACCTGTGCAAAGCAGAGGTGGGTTTTTCCCTTGTTTTTATGCTTTTTCCTTAAGGATGTTCGTGGGCTATTTTATTTTGCAAGACAGCTCAAAACCCAGCAAATGAGAGTGGGAGTTGTGGAAATTGTAAACATTCATGCTGCTATCCTCGCTGGCAATCTCAGCAATAAAGCAACCATCCCTTTGCACAAGTATTTGTAACTTATTTTAAATTTTACCTTTTGTAGAGGAATGGTCATCTCCAGAAGGCAGAACATTTTTCACATGTGTAGGTAAGGATCTACATGAGCAACAGGAATATCAAGCTTCAGATTATGTAAAGCAATATTCAACTGTCCTGAAAAATAGGAAAAGCATGAATGCTCGAGAATGATGGCTTATAATTCAGTGAAGAGAAAATTAATGTGAAAGAACTTGAATGAATCATTTAAAACCTGTCTTTTTATCTTTTTTTTGGTCTGCTCATTCTTGACTGGCCACGTATAAATTGCTATAAAAATGAACAATCTCTGATATAAATGTAAATCAGGAAGAAATTTCCTAACTTAATCAAACTAACAAATGACACAAGAGCTTACTCATTTGTCTAGGTTTTGTCAAAAGCTGTGCTACCACATCTCCTCACCTAAATTAGGGAGGTACCCATGTGCATGCTGCAAGCATTCTCACTGCAGAGTATCTTAGTAGTCAAAAGCCAAACGCTGCAGCAGTAGGCAAATGCTAACACCAGTGAGAAGAGAGCTTGTTTTGTGAGGAAGAATGTAATTCTTGGCAATTCCCAGAGCTGTTGATTAGCTGCAGAGCAGGCAGAAATCGCTGGCTGGGCTGTGGAGGCAGAGCTCTCTGGGAAGGTCTCAGTGGTCTGCAGCAGGAGCTTTGTGCACAGCACAGGAGCTGGCACAGCAGCAAAAATGGGTCACATCCTCCGTGCCTTCTGGGGCCAGCCTGCAGCAAGGATTCTTGTCTTCTGTGCGTGAGCAAACCTATCTGGTGTCTCTTCAAGTCTTCCTCTTGCTGAGAGCTGGAGGGTTTGCCCCTAAATGAGCAGAGCTGTCTGGTGGCTCCACGGTGAGTTGTTCAGGTAGATCCAGCAGCAGATGGGATTGCTTGCACAGCGTGGTCAGGAACACAGAAAAGGGCATGTCTTAGCCCATGGACAAGGTGATGCCTTGCAGAGGGGAACACCCTCTCCTGGCACCTTTCTTGGTGTTATTGATCAGCAGAAAGAAAGCTCTGATGAATTCTGTGGCCATTCTGTCACCAAAAAAAAACCAAAAACCCCCCCCCCCCCAAAAAAAACCAAAACAAAAACAACAAAAAAAAAGGGGAGTAGTATTCTGCTCCAATTAATTAAACAAACTGATGTGAATTCCGCGCTTAAATTGCACTTTGCATATCCATAATCTCTGCACTACATTTTATGTATACTTTACCCTTGGGTAAAAATTTGTGAGCATATAAATGCTTTCTCATATAATCTTACTAAAGCACGTTTTTCCCTATAAATATTCATACCACTGCCAAAACATTTGCAAGCTTTCCCCAAAGGTGAAATATGTGTAATGTACTTTGCCTTCTGGGTATAAATATTATCCAATACATTTTGGTTAATATGAATACACTAATTATTCTTGTAACCCTTTTTAAAAGGGTCATCCTCATGATGTGAATTTTTTAAAAATGTAATTACAGTAATTGGATACTTAATCTAATTAAAATTGGCTTTATCTTTAATGGGAATTTTTCTAAAGAGGCAGAATGACAATTGACTTTCTGATAATCACTGTTTTCTTTCAGCTGGAGGATGCATTTAGTACAGTAGGAACCAGAGAACATGGCCTTTTTACCACATGCCAACCACCTTTAGGGCCAGTTAAACTACAATTTTATCCATTACCAGGCAAAACTTCCACTTTACTTAGAAATAAAAGTTCTCAATGCTGAATTGATTTCATTGTGGCTCAGGTAGAGATAATTTAGGGAGTGTTTATGGTACTGATTATGATGCAAGGTGTGCCTTAGAGAGGATGCTGCACAGGGGAAGGTGCCAGCTTCCCAAAGCCTGGCTCTGTTCGGGTATGTAGACACAGTCATGTACAGTGAGCTCCTCTGTCTTTGGGAGGTGCACCTGGATGGACCCCAGCATGCTTGGGGTGCATTTAAATTCTCACTGACATCAGCAGAACTCCAGACAACTTGGATTATCTCCTGGGTTTATAATTCAAATCAACTTTTTAATGTGCTGTCTCTTACAGGCACTTTCCATGCAGAGTGACAGGCAGGACTGCCACTGTTCAAAGAACAGGGAAAATTATTTTGAGTCCACACTCCATCTTTTACTGTGGGAAGCCAAGGAGAACAAGTTAGGGGTTGTATAGGAAAGAGTGGAGAAGTGGGTTCACATTGCTGCCTTCAGACACCAGTGACATAAACATTTATGTCTGCTATAAAGCTGCTGCACCTTTCAGGGCCTTTGCTTTACTGGAAGCCAGGCAAGAGAGAAAGGCCTTCAAGGAAAATCAATCAACTGTTTTGTAGGCTCAGCTTGCCAGTGGTGTGTTGATATAACTAAAGACAGACATACATTTCATAGAGGAATAAATCATAATCACCTACATCTACGAAGTATTTTCTAAAGAAAGAGTAGGAAAAAGAAGATAGATTACATACAATGGGCCAAATCATGACCTAGTGCAAGGAGGCACCTCTGATTTTGATATACCTGTATTTGACTGTCCTCAGTGTCTGCTGGGGGATGATCTGATTGCCAGAAGAGCCTTTTGGGTTTTGTCCTAGCAGCCTGGTCTGTGCCAAAGTGAGACCAGACCCCTGCAGGATGGCTGTGACAGTTCTGATAGGAAATCTGTGCCAGTTTCTCTGTAAATGCTCTCTGTGCCTCTCCCATGGTCCCGGTGGCTGTGCCTGGGGAGTCACCTGGAGCTCACAGACCAGAAGCACCAGCATCACATTTCCACAGGAAGCTGTTCTGTGTGCCCAGACATTTTCCTTGGGAAGCTGTTCTGTGTGCCCAGAGAGTTCCTGCTGAGCTCAGCCCTCTTGCAGCCCCCTCGGGCAGGCAATCAGCTAATGAGCAAAGAGAGCAGGTTGTAATACTGTGCTGCTTTTTGGGTCAGGGTGAATAAATATGTGTCTACTTCTGCTGAGCATGTGAGCTAGCAGTGACTGCAGGGCTGCTGAAGGAAAAGAGTGTGGAGGTGATGCTATGATTGAAACACTGTGTTTCAGCAACAACCTGTATGTGGAACACATGATAGCAAGGAGGCTTCTAAGAGAACCACTAATGTACTGTAAAAGAATCATACATTTTGGAGTGAAATTAGCACTGATTAAAAGAAGTGTTTCAATTAAAAAACAGGTACCAGGAAAAGTTGATCATAAAATGAGTGCATAAGTTCAAAACAGCATCAGAAGTAACCAAGGAAGCCTCAAGTTTTATCTCAGAACTGCAAGTAGGCTCAAACCTTAGTTTTCAGCTTGTGAAAAACATTTGCCGTATGAAAAAATGTTGATGCTGAAAATACTGAAAAGCATGTCATTCCCCATCAGTCTGTTTTATCAAAGTGATATCTTTGTGCAAGCTGGACATTGGATAAAGAAATAAGGATATTATCTGCTAGCCTTCACTAACCTTGAAGATTGCAGGTTAAAGTTGAACATGGAGGCAATATTGAACTTTCCAGTGCACTTTTGAACTTTCCAGTGGCAAAACCCCAGTGCCCTGGCAGCAAAGTGGTCCTGTACCTGAGACACACAGACATGGCAGTATGGGGAGGCTCTGCTGCTGTTACAGAAAGTGCATTTTTAGGCCTGGCAGTCCTGCAGAAATGCTGTGGGAGGGGAGGACAGGGAGCATTGTGGTGGCCAGCAGAGTGAACTGCTGTTTTTCCAGGCCTGAAGAACCTTCTAGTTGTTGATTTTGTTTTGAGGCCATCATTAGCTACTCTGTACAAAAGAGCCGAGAGCACAACAACTCACTATAAGAATCTGAGTTCTTCAGAAATAATTTTTTGGAGTGCCATAGGAATTCCTGTCCCTGCCTACAAGGCCAGTTCACGCTACACTTGCTTGTGGCTGAGGAATCTTGGCAGATGCCCATCTGAATACTTAGCAAAACTGAAACAATGTGGATTCACTATCTGTCTTGGGTAGAATCTCTGCACTGCTGATGTGGTCTCCAGATAGGCTTATTGTGAAACTAATATCAAACATTGCTCTAAGCATGAGAGAAAATTATTGCTGGCTGAAGGGAACAGATGTGTCCAGGGAGAGAAAAGAGTCTGTTTTCTCCCTTCTCTTTGCAGACATGCAAATGTTCCTCATCTATCAGAGGTGCAGTTGCAGGAAGAGACTGCCAAGTAACCAACTTGACATCCATTTATCCTACAAAACCACAGGAAAAGTTTTTTTGCCTGAAAGAAAACTGATCTTGTCTAAGAGAAAGGTCTATTACAAAGTGTGATGTAAAAATCTTACAGAGGAGATCCGGTGTTTTTAATAAAAGGAAGGCCAGACATGACTTTTGTTTTGACCATAGTCAAAAAAGTGGTTGCCACTTTCCAAAATCCTGCTACCCACAGGATTATTTCAGAGTCAATTCAACACTATGCGCAGTGAGAAATGAGCAGGCTGAGCAATTGAGTGCTAGCAACTTCCTTTGCAGCAGCTTTGATATCCTACATGCATCACAGGCAGAAAAAACCATATCAGAACCCACAGGATTAGTGAAAGGCTGTGCAATTTTTGGATGTCTCTGAGGTCAGCATCCCTGCAGCACACAGAGTGTGGTGGGAGCAGGAGTTGTGCAGCTGGAGCTGTGTGTGGCTGGCTGACAGAGCAGCCTATGTACCTGTGGAGCAGGTGGAGCACTGTGGAGATGGGAAGTCTCCCTGCTGGGTGTGGGTAATAAAACATGAATAGTTCCCACATAGCTTCTGCCCTACAGAGAGACAGCAATTGGAAGTGAAATTTGAGTAAAAAAATCCACTTGGTTTTGATTGAAAATATGAAAATATCCTGGAAACAAGGCATGGAAAACCATAAAATTTGAATAAGAAAACTAACTCAGCACCCAGAAACATGGGAAGTGTGCTTGGAGGTGGGTGACATCTTTCAGCACAGCCAGAACCACTGCTTAGTAAATTGGTTCCATGCTAATTCTCACAGGGTAGCTCAGAAAAGGCCACGAAAGCAGACAAAAATCTACAATGCTATCTCCTTTCAAATGAAAGCTGCAATAGAAACCTCTTTACTGCTAAAATCCTGTGGTCAGAAAGCAGCTGTTCCTGGGTTAACTGAATGCTGGGAACATTAATAAAGGATCAATCCTGCAAAATTCCGTGGTGGACAACCCATTTTGTGTTTAGGGTTATGCTTTGTAAAGAAACACCAAACTTCTGGAGCACTTGGTGATTCCCACCATCTCTTTTTGCTAGGAATAGCCCACAACACTCCACCACCACATCCATTCTTGTTCCTCAGCAAAATCCTCTGATAACAAAGAGCCATGCAGCCATTTCTGCACCAAAACCAGGCATCCCAGCAACACCTAAAGCCTCCAATGTAAGAGCTTGTTGGCTTTTGTACTTAACCTCTCTCTCGCTCTTGAAAAGTTTCTTTCAAGGTGAAAAATTTGGGAGAACCATTTCAGTTTTTCCAGGAGATGGCAGTGCCACTACAGAAAATAGCTGAGTGGTTGAGCTGCTAAGGTGACTGTTCTGTAATTTGCCAGTTAAAAACTCACATATAACAAGTTTTGATTTTTTTTCAAAAATAGATGATCAGATAATTATACTTCAATGACTGTCAAAAGCAATAATGATAGCACTCATTACAAGTTTAAAGTGTGTCTGAATTCCCAAGGGCTCACAACAAGTATTAATTCATCTGAATGGAAACAGGAGACATAATTGGGCAGTAACTCATTTCTATCACATATAGTATATGCTATAATTAATTTTCACCTCACGTTTTCACAGTGGATGTTGAACTGGCCTCCTTACACCCATCTCCTCTGGCTGGGGCAAGTGCAGGTGTTGCAGGAGTTGCAGCATCAGGCACGTGGGCAGCAAACTCTGGGTTCAATCTGAGGAAATGTGATAGCACATCTGGCAGCACCCGGCAAATCTGAAGTAAAAAGCAGGTGAATAAATGTATTGAAAATTAATAAGGAACAGAGCACTACACCAGATGCGGTGGTATGCTAAGTACATTGCTAAATAGATTGCAATATGCTAACTAAACTGTCTAAAATATATTCTTGCTTTCATGAACTCTGTGAGCTGATGTCTTTAATTTTCAGGTTTAGCTTGATTTCTGATCATTTTTGTCACATCATATTTCAAGGATTTTGTATTATGATTACCTGTGATTTACTAAAAATAACAGATCAATGAAAAGATGCAGAACTTACTGTGCTTCTCTTTCCATTCACTTATTATATTTTTCATAAGTCTTTCATTACAAAAAAAAAGGGCCTCTATTCACACTAGAAAGGCTACCTACCAGTTCAGTGAGAAGAAGGCAAGCAAAGAGTTATTCTACACCCTGCTAACATATTCATATAAAACTCATCCAATTTTGTTAAGACCTTTTGTGGAGAATCAAAAGTTAGCTAAGATTGTATTGTAATTCCTCTTTCCTGACCTGAAAGTCACACAGCTGGATTCAAGTAGGCCAGAAATATGTGCTTTATAGAAGCACCTTGTGGCTGGGGCCTTTTTTGAAGCTCTGAAAGTTGATGCTGCTGACCCTGCCCCCCGTACCAACGACCGAGTCTCCAGTAGGACCTCACGGCAGAAGACAATTTGTCACAACTGTCAGATAGCTGGCAGAAGGAAAGATCCTCCTTGTTTCATCCATGTCAGCCCCTACGTTTCCCTTGTAGCAGGGCAAGAGTTGCACACTGCTCATTAGACCCCAGAGATTCCGCTTCTGTGGGACACATCAAAATTTAAATACCCTGGAGGAAAATAATTTGCTGCTTGATCCAACAGCACCTTTTCAAGTCGGTGTAAAAATGTTCATTAGCATCAATGAGATTCAGATTAGATCCCTGTTTCATAGTCAGCAGTAATATAACATAATTGGCTGCTCAACATCATATTTTGCAAATCATAGGAATTCGTGGAAAGCCATGTCAACAGCGGTCTCATTTGTTAGAGCAGCAGCAGCAGCACATCCAAGCTTTCTACAGCCTGACAGGCACAAATGTTCTATCATTTGCATCCAACCCAGGTGGTGCTGAACTAGGTCTCAGCCTTTCTGGGAGCACCACTTCACTGGTGGGTGCTGGTAGGAAGGACTGGTAATTTGTGATAATGGACATAACTAAGAGACAAGAAGAAACTTAAGGCATGGCATAGTAACATTTTATATGTATAAATTTTAGATCTCATTGTTAATGATGATGGTGGAGTAATGATGGTAGTGGTACTTTGCATTACATACATGACAAAACATCAGAAAATTATTGTACATCGCAGCTAATCTCTCCATTATTTATCCCTTTTAATTTATTCCTTAGTCTTTACAAAACAAAAAAAAAAAACAACAAAAACCACAACAACAAAACAACCACATAAGGTACAAAAATGATGATTTTTCAAATATAACATTCCACTTATTAAACTCTACATCAGATGAGTAGGACAGGGTGACACTAAGAGCTAATCAAGCAGGAGCTCAGGTCCTACGGCTGATAACTCTCATGTTAGGGAAAAGGAAATTATCACTCATCCTGATTTCTGCTTAACCAGCTTCATGAAGATCATGGCATGACTCTGCACTGGTGGGCAAAAGGATGGCTGGGCAGGACTTGAAAACTGCCCTTTGGTAGAGCCACCTTGATTTATATTCACTCAGGATTTAATTCAACTCTTTTAATTGAGCATTTAGCACAAGGCATGCCAACACAGGTGTCACAGACCCTGATATGCAGAGGTGTTACTCTGTACATGTGAACAACAATTGTGTGGTCATTGTGGAGTGTGGGGCACTAAAACCAGCAGAAGGAGCACAGCAGGTTCCTATCATGTATGAGAAACAGCCAAGTGTGTCAGGGGCAGAACATTTCTCATGCACACACCTGAGAGCATGCAAATGTCTGTAAAACTCCAACCAGATCCTGGAAGAATCCCCCCCAAAAAATCTGATGGAGCTGGAAGCAAACTAGATTAATAAGACTGAGAGCATGTTCATAGTCATCCGTTGTCACCAAGGTAATTTTCAGGAGTAAAACCCTATGCTTTTGAAGGCACATGCACTTCCCATACAAGCTTAAATGCAACTTATTCTGGGGTGTGATTCAATGCCATCCTTCTCATGCCAGAAATACATGTGCAGCCCAGCTCCATGCAGCACATCCATCCCTCTGCAGCCCCAGGTAGGGTTAGTCACCAAAGGACAGGCAGATCAAAGAGCAGAACATTTACCAGGCTCTCAGGGGACTTGTTATTTCTGGGACAGTTACTCTCCATGCGTCTTTACTGAAGTCATTCAACCTCTCTTGTCTTTAATTTCTGCTTGGTTAGAATCTTCCAGTTGCTACCAGGACTTCAGCTGTAGTCCCCATTTTATGTTTAAAGCTCAGTTGAAGCTTCTGGGCACACCACTATTGTTACTACTGACAGATGGTTCACACAAGTGAGGGAAAGAAGGATGCCGCGAGTATGGCTTGGTTTAGAAAGTCCCATTCTCAAAAACTGAAGAAACACCCTCAAAGAGAGGCACTGAGGCTACAAACACACCAGGATGAAGGAAGGTTTAAGGGCTTGGCAAAGAGGGTAGAAGTGATAAGTTGTGATTTTTCAGTGATTAAATAATCACTGGATTAAATAGTTTAAACAATCTCTGGATGTGCAGCTGTAGGGACAGCAAATACAGAGTTCCCATTAAAAATCTCTCAAGAGATCTTGCAAGATTAAATAAAATTAGCCCAAAGGCCCAAATTCTGTCTGCAAATCAGGCATCATGCACTGAAATGAAAGAGCCCCTGAAGTGCACAAGGCCAGCCCAGCCCCGTGGGCTGGCACTCACCCCACGTGTGTCCCCCTGCCTGGCCCCACAGCAGCACCTCTTGCCTGTCCTCCTGCTCCCTCCAGCCCTGCTCCCAGCCACTCTCACAGCCCACTCTGAAGCTCATGGCTCTGCTGGCACACACAGTTACACATTGAAAAGTGCCTGGAGAAAGGGCTGTTGGTTGATTCCACAAGGACCAAGGCTGGATGTGTCTGATACCACTGCCACTGTAAACCTGGAGGGCTGGGCACCTGCCTTTGGGCTTTGTGAGGGGCTGTTTGGCTGGTACTGCAGGCTCACACAGCAGTGACAAATGATGACAGCATGGAAAAATATGGGGAAAATAAATCAAAGAAAGTGAAAAAATCCCAGAGTTATTGATGGGTGTGAGCTGATGGTGCAGGTTTGCCTTTTCCCCATTCCATCCTTAGGCTGTGCAGCAGACTATGACATTGTGCCACAGCCTGTGATACACCTCTGGCAACAAGGCTCTTCTCCTGATGGCAGACAGATCTCTGGTGGAACTGCTGCTGAGCTGGGGGCAGGAGATCTGTGAGCCACAGCTCTGCAGTGTGCCCAGCTCATCTAACACACTGGCCAAAACTTTTATGCCAGTCATTACTATTCGCATTTGGCAAATCCCGGCATTGCCTAGTACCTGCACCTGCAAATAATTCCCTGGGAATTGCTGGCTGCTGGTACAGCTTGGAGCTCAGCAGCCTCTCTGCTGGTCCATTAACTCCAGGAGATGTTTATTATGCAGCAAGAACTTATTCAACCAAATCTCACAAAAAATAGAAAGCATAAGAGAAATATTAGGTCAGCACTTGGTAAAACAGTAAAGAATATGCTGTTTACCAGGGTAGGTCTCAGTGCTGTTTAAGTGGTTGCGCAGCTACAAGGCACTGCTTTAAGCAGACTTTTCCTCTCTGATCCACAAGAATACTTCTGTGGGAGTTGCTCACCTGTGCTTCAGTCACTAGAAGTGCAAAGCTAGGTCTCTTAAACCTTAGCATACCCCAGAGGGATTCAGGCTAAGGAGTCCTGTGTGTTTGAGGACATTCAGGCGCCTCAGTCTGTCTGTCTGTCTGTCTGTCTGGGCTGTGGGATGCAGTGCCAGGCACAGATCCATCCTGCTGCACTGGCACACAGTCCAAGATGTGGTGCAGCTTCTCCAGGAGTGCATCCACACACATCCATCTTCAGTCAGGGACAGTTTATAGATCGAACGGAGGATAATGGGAGGACGGTAATTTAAGTCAGAGTAGTTAATTGCACGTAAGGATTCCTACCATCCTCTCAGTTTCCTAATTGCTAATATACTTAACACTGATTTTATCAATAGTCCATGATATATAAAATTACTTCATATCAGCTCATTAGTTAATTAATTATAGGAAGGACACACACATCAAAGCCAAATGTAGACTGAAGACCCAAACTTCTCCTTGAGCACAAGGAGCAGCTCTAGTGCAGTGGTGCCAATTCCCTCTGGACTGTGTATTTTTTCCAGATACTTATTCACATCAATGCAGTTTTGCAAAGGCCAGGTAAGGAAGAGATGTGGCCACCAAACCAGGACCAGCCTGCCATCTCAGCTTTTTGGGACTTTACCTTTAGGGACAAAGAAGCTCCTGGATAAACCACAGCTCAGAGCTTCAGCCAGCAGATCAATGGCCACAAGAAAGTACAGAATTAAAATATATATATATATATACACATATATATATATATATATGTACCACTTTTTGAACCTCCTCCAAATAGCTGAATGAGTATGCTAAGAAACGGGATATAAAGTTAATTTTTCTATGAGAGTATCTCACTAAACAAACAGAGAAAAATATTTATTATAATTAGACAAGAACTCTAAACTGAGTCCAATGAGTGCCTTCTCTATGGCTGGTTTTGGTGAGAGTGAAATACTGTACATTTTTCCTACATTACACAAGAATTGGGTGAACTTAATGTTTCTGATTGACCAACCCAACAAACAAAGTCATTTCAAGCCACCACATTCTACTTCTAAAATAAGTCCAGAAAGTGACAGGCAGCTATTAAATTGATGTGCAACAATGCTCTAAGTGATGGTCTGTCCACAACCTGGAGGTCATCCCACTCCTTTATGAGTAAGGATAGATAGGATTGTTCAGTAATTTGTGGGGTTTTGCCTTTTACTCTCCGGGTCAAAATGAGCAGGAAATGGAGGAAGGCTCCTGCTCCAATGAAGAGTGTTTATCACACAGCAATCTTCTCTTTTATTGTCCAGCCAGTCAAAATTATACTAATTCTCTATTTTAAACATCATTGACAAGGCAAAATGATCACACACTTTCTTCCCAGCACTGGCAAATGAATGGTTTCAGTTTCCTCATCTAGGATCTCTCCCCTTTTATGGGGCTGGAGACCCCTCTGCCCAACCCACTCTCACTCTTCTTCCCTTCAGCTTCTGCATGTGATATATATGTATATGAAGAAAGTGTGAACAGCCAACTAAAGTGAACAATATGAATTTTAGATTAGCAGCCTTTCAATTTATTATTTACAGAGAAACCCAGACTCCAGTGTTTGCTTCATGCTGATTATCCTTCTGGGGATTAAAAAATAAAAGTTGATTTTTCTTTTCCCCTAATTTCCACATTGCTTCTGTGCACACAGTCTGTATACCCCCTTCCATGATTTTTTTTCCTCCTGTTGAAGACCAAATTGAGGACTTTTTGCAGCCACGGGCTCTTTACGAGTGCCTCGTTTGTCCCATTTCTCACCCCAGCCTGCAGTTACCCCTCTGGTTTCATGTGCTGATTTATTGCTAAAGACTGTATTTTCCATTAGGGGAGAAGAAGGGAGGGACTACCAAACAAACTCCAGTGGCTGCATTCAAAGTGTAATGCTTCTTATCACAAATAATTTAAAAAATGCAAGAGCCCCAATTTGCAGCTAGGAGGCCCACTTGAGGGATCAGTTAAAATTTACTCCTTTATACGCATGCCAACTTTGACTTCAAAAAGACTTTATTCCCAAGGATAAACAACCCAATATTTGTGTAATATAATTAAGTGAAGGCATCTTTAAATGTCATACCAGCTTGTGCCATGCTTTAAATTGTTATGCATCAACAGAATTTAACGAGATGGCCAAGGATCCTGCTTCCTGCGTGAATGCGATAAGCCACAAATACTGTATAGCTCTTTAATAGATTGCCAAAATAAAGCATTTTGTATGCAAATTATTCATGGAGTGGCAAAGCTAATATAGTGCCAAAATTACGCCCACTGGTCCCCTGCAATTAGTAGTTAAGTTGAAGTATCTTCAAACTGCAGAATTTCTTTCAGTGTCTCCCAATACTTGAAACATCTTTTCATTTATGAAAATAGGAAATAACAGCTTTTATTTTCTCTTTAAGGTTTAGGGTATGTGTGCTATAGCAGAGAAGTGGCAAGAGGGATCTAATCAGAATAATTGCACATAGGCTACCCAGGAAATAAGTATGAAAGTCCAGTGACTTGCAAGAAAGTTGAAGGAGAAAGGAAAAATTTGATTTCCCCCTTGCCAGCCCATACCCCTGAAAGTAAGTCTGTGAGCACTGTGAAGTGGGTCTCAAAGAGCTGAGGGGAAAAAGCAGAGCAGGACTGAAGAGAAATTACAAGCATTTACCAATAGCTGGGAGTGGATTTTGGTGTCTCCCCAGGTACAGCACCTTCCCATCTCCTCATTGAATATCCCTGTTCAGAGAACACCTGCATTCTCCTGGAAGAGAAAACCTCCTTGGGGTGCACCAGGCACAAGAGCTGCCACCACGAGGCCCATACCTGTAAAGCATTTAAGCTATAGCTTCACTGGCAAGAAATCACCTGAAATGTTCTTTTCCAGTAGGTTCAGGGCTAAGCCATCCATAACCAGGAGTTTCTAGTTTCCGGTTAAGTACACAAATAACCAACAGCCACATCACCTGGGAAATACTTGCAAAACTCTAAATTTTTCTGTGAAGTAATAATGTTCTGCCTTGAATATTGGTTACAGGAATCCTTTGTCAGAAACAGAAAAAAGGAAGAAACAGGATTTCCCAGTCTCCACGTTTCCAGTGAAAAATCTCTTTCCCTCTTTTCTGCTCTCTAAGACAGACATAGGGCTGGTGAGGGACCCATGGCAAGGGGGGAAAGCAGCATTGCTCCTTGATGGACAAGTTTTTTGAGAAACCTTAAACTGCAAAATATCCAGGCTACATTTACCTTCTTTGGTCACTTGCAGCAGAATGTGAAAATGCAGCTTGGTGGAGAAGTGGAGGGGCAGGTAGGTCCTGTAGATCAAGTCCCCATTCTGCAGAGGGAACTCCAGCTGTATTTTCCATTTACAACCTAATCATCAGAGTAGTGTGGTACATGCCAGGGGCCTGGGATGGTGATTTAAGGAGCCTGTGTCAAACTGCTTGGACCTAGATGGCCTTTCCATGCTAACCTGGAGGATTTACTGCCAGCTAAACAACAAATGTAATTTCACTCGCAAACTGTTCCATGAAATGTTGTGGAATACCATAAACAACCGTATTCAGTCCAGTGAACTCCAAAAGCTGAAATCTACAGCACTCTCATCACCTGGGGGGCAGTAGGGACACCCAAAGCCACCGGACCCACTTCCATATTTTGATATTAAGAGAAGGAAAGGACAGCAGGCCTTACAGCAGAAAGCTGCAGTCCCTTGGAAAAATAAATAAAAGCAGCCACCACCACCACTCATAACATAGATCTTGCATTTTGTCATTTTTTATAGTGAGGCAGGTTTAAATGTGTCCCTTTTTTATGGCCATGTGGGTTTTAATGTGCGCCCCACGGAGGGGAGCGTTCCCAGAGCGTCTCTGCTGGACAGGATTTGGCAGAAGGCATGGGGAGCACACTGCCCCAGCACTTCCATGTGTGCCTGGCCAGCAGCACCCCCTGTGCCACGGGCAGCACTTGCCAGATGCTATTGGTCAGGGTCCCACTCTGACAACTTGTCATCGATTCCGCTGGAAAAAAAAAAAATTAAAAAAATGGCAACCAATGAAAATCAATCTTCTGATGCTCCGCTGCCTTAAATACCACTAGAGCAAACAAACAGCCCTAAACAATACAGCAGAACCCATATATCAATTACCCTAAATGCTCAAGCATTTTTACTTCACAGGCTGCAACATCCGAGTGTGGTACCCGCGCCCGCTGCGCCGGGATGATAATGGTGCCGCATTGTTCCCGGGCGTCTGGCGGCCTGATAAGGGCTGCCTGTGCTTAGATGATAATGAAAGTGGGCAGGCTTAACATTGTGATTGGAAAATTTCTTGGGTCTCAGAAAAAGGTTCTATTAAGCCCACTGACCCCAATTGAATATTAATTAGCTAATTAACAGATTTATTGTTCCACGCAATTTCTGGAGAGGCGATTTTTTTTCAAGTGCCATTATTTTTTTAAATTATTTTTTGCATTGTGTATAATTGAATCTTTGCAGCTGCCAGCATCTTCTGCATGATTTGGCAAAAAAAAGAAAGAAAAAGCACTTATAGCTTTCCCTTTTTTTTCGAGACCCAAATGTTTCCAATCGCTTTAGCGAGTGTTTGGGGGTGGGGGAGGGAGGGGGAAAGACACAGCTGATTTATGTTACATTCTACAGATTTATTTATTCTTAAAAGCTTAACTTAAAAATGTCCACACTTTTTTTTTCTGTTATGATTCACTGTCTTTTAGCCTGAGGTTACCACACAGTACACTCTTATTCCCAAGGAAGACACTGAGGTCTATACCCTGCCTTTCATACACATCTTTTTAGGCATTAAACAGCTTTCCTCTGCTCTTACCTGTTTGCTCCTGCTCTTTTCTGCCAGGCAGATACTTTCTGCCCAGCTGGGGAGGGCAGGGGACTTGGGCCAGCCTGGCTCTGCCCTTCCCACAGGAGGGCCCCTTCCATGGACCACATGGTTCCACTTTTTTTGCAAAGTAGTTTCCTAAATACTGAATTACTGGTGAAGATGGGAGAGGTGATATTTTACCATATCAATGATTTCTATTTCCGACCGTTTCAAAGAAGTTTATTTGGCACAGACTGCTCCAAGAGCTTCATGTGGAAGTGAGCAGGGGCCCACAATGATCTGTTACATGGAGCTCTTTGTTGGGGTGTTGCAAATTTCTTACTAATAATTTACTGCATCATATCTTTTTCTAAAGGACAAAGATGTCTTTCAAATAAACCCATGGTATTTTTGCTGTTCAAAGACACTAACATAAGCAGTTTTTAAAGTTTCAGCATTAAAAATCCAGATATTCTTATAATGTTACAAGCTGTAGTAGAAAATGTCAACAGAGAACAGCATTATCCTGTTAAAAGTAGAAAAGACAGGAATAATCTTGCATTAGAGAATAGAGAACTCAATTTATGTGGTGCAAGAGGGTGTACGGATCTCTGCAGTCCACACTCCTGGACTTTGGGCTACTTCTGATGCCCAAACACAGAATTTGCATAATCTGCTGTAGCAAATGTGGTTCAAAATCTGGACCTGGATCTTCTAACAGTGTCTTCTTTTAGGGCCTTCTATGACCATTGTGTAAGACCACCAAGACAACTACATGTTATGGTTAAAAACTGTTAACAAGTGACACCTGATGGGACATGCAAAAGACCCTCAGGCACTTACAGAAATTAAACTACATTTGCCTTGTGCCCCATGGACAGAAGACAATACAAGAGAGACAAGTTTATACCTTGCCACAGCTGCAGGGGGATGCAAGGATAGTGAAAGCTCACAGATAGCTCCTCCTTGTTTTCTTTCTCAGACTGATGATTTTTCTTTCTTTTAAATGAAGCTGCCAGTGTTCAATGAAATAATTGATTCGTAGCTTTTAAGCAGTTCATGTTTCTACAGCTCACAGTCATGTTTGGAAACCTGTGAAACAGGTCCTTGATAACTCAAGAGACTTTTTGTATCCACAGAAATGCTGCCAGATGAAATGAGTTAAAATACACCCAGTGTCTTGACTGCTGCAGGTGACACCAGCGCAGATTATGGACTGTACTTGCACAACAGCATAGAACCCAGCTTCTTGTTTCTCAGGGGGGACTGACACTTTCACTCAGTGTCCAGAATTAAGTTGTATGACCCACAAGACAGCAAGCCAGCAGAGGCAGCTCTGGGCCCTGCCTAAATTTGGATCCAGCCAGTTTGCCCAGTCACGGGGAGAAGTGCAGGTGTTGGGATGCTCTTGTCCATTGCTGAGATAACTGAATTGAAATATCAAATCACAGAATCATGGAATTATTAGGGTTGGGAGAGACCCCTGGAGATCATCCAGTCCAACCTCCCTGCCAAGGCAGGGTCAACTCCAGCAGGTGACCCAGGAACACATTCAGGTTTGAATTTCTCCAGAGAGGGAGACTCCATGATCTCCCTGGGCAGCCCTTCCAGTGGTCTGCCACCCTCAGGGTAAAGAAGTTGTTCCTTATGTTGAGATGAAACTTCCTGTGTTTCAGTTTTTGGCCATTGCTCCTCATCCTGTCCCTGGGCACTGAAAAGTGTCTGGCATGCTCTTAGCCCACCTTTGAGATATTTTGTGCACTTAGGAGATCCCCTCTCAGCCTTCTCTCCTCCAAACTAAACAGGCCCACAGTCCCCTCACTGGAGAGATGCTCCAGACCCCTCATCATCTTTGTGGCCTCTGCTGGACCCTGTCCATGGCTCCTTGTCTCTCTTGTGCAGAGGAGCCCAGAGCAGGACACAGCACTGCAGTGGGGCTGGCTGGAAGGGCAGGACCAGCTCCCTCAGCCTGCTGGCCAGCTCTTCCCAGGGTCCCACTGCCCTGCTGACAGCGAGGACACACTGCTGGCTCATGGACAGCCCAGCACCACCAAGACTCCCAGGTCGTTCTCTGCAGAGCTGCCCTCCAGCAGGTCACCCCCAACCTGTGAAGGGTCATTCTTGGGGCCATTCCTCCCCAGGCCAGGACCCTGTGGAACCTCACCAGGCTTCTCTCTGGCCAAGGTGAATCACAACATTTTCACGAAGTGCAGTTAACATAAACTTCTTTCTTTTCAGATTTCTCTGCCTTTTTCACAGCTATACCCAGTCGTGAAGGATGCTAGTGAGGGAGGTGGTGTTGAAACCACACGATCACTTACTTAAAAATGTTAGATTAAATACTACTGGGGTTCCAAATAAAAACACCACAAAATGGGATTTCTAGTTAAGCATAAAAGCACAAGGAATAGGGAAAAAGAAACATAAAGCTTGCACTGGGCTTATGGAAATGTGTGAACTGTGCCAGCAAAGAGCCTGGACAAGACTCATCAAAAGGTTCGTTGATACTATTTCATATTGACTTTGACCTTCTACTCTAATGTAATTACTAGGAACAATTTAAATAACTTTCCTTTTTTTTTTTGTTCCCAGAGGAAAAAAAAAAACATTTTCCATTGCTTAAAACTGGAAAACAAAATGTTTGATTGAGGTCATCTTGACATCCATTAGTGTGATAAATGAAGTGGAATTCAAGGCTGCTCCATTATCAAGGTTCATTTTCGTTGTTCAGATCTGGTTTCCCCCTCCCCTCTCCCTTCTTTTTTTTTTTTTTAAAACAACATGGCCTCAGACTCAAGGCTGATTACAATAATTACATTTTCTCCCCATAATAGTACAAATGATTCAAGGAGTTATTCAGAATGTTTCAATGTCAGCACTTAGATAAATGCTCCTTCTTTCCCAGGGATTGCATTTTTTATGCAGAATGTTAGTTAGCAGCAGCAGTAACGGTGTAGTTGTCAGAAAACCATGAATTTACGTGCCCAGTAACTATATTCACAATTGTTTGGTACTTGGCCTGGCAACGAGGCTGAATGGGACACCAGATAATTTATAACTGCTCCCCAACACAAGAAGAACAATTATATTGTGTGCAGTATAAAATGGTCATTATTTAGCTCAATTTTTAAAAATTATTTGAACAAAATGCCCATCCTTTGCAGGGCTATTTTCTTCTTGGATCTAATTAGATACCCGAGGAATACAGGATGTATAAATTTTAGCCAGCAAATATATTTATGGAATTTTAATTCGCCTCTTGTATACCTCTGCCATAAACTTTGTAAGCCTTCCTTGGGAGGTTTTTAATCTTAAAAAAAAAAAAAAAAAGCAAAAAAACCCAAGGGCTGTACAAAAGGTAGCTGCTGTTTTTCTGATGAGCAGCAAGACGCTGGCCGTACATTTCTCCTCTCGCACCATAAAATTACTGCTGTTTTATGAGAGCAAGTTTGTTTCTGCAGGCCTGACAGATTGCCACTCCTGGTGGGGAGGAGCTGGGCAGAGATTTGGAGGAGCCTTAAGCAGGCTGGGATCCATGGGATTTCCTAGCACTTGAGCTGAAGTTTCCATCCCCAGGCTTCACCCCTTGCCCCGAGCCTCCCCTTGGCTTTCACAATGAGCAGGTCAGACTGCTGTGGAAGGAACCTCTCTGGCAAAATTATCCACATATCTGTTCTGACATCTCACAAAAGAGGAAACAACCCCCAAAACAGTTCATAAGCTCCTGACTGCAAAGATCAAAACTCCCTTTTTCACATAGAAAAGACATGGTAATGGCTATGAGTTACTCCTGGGGGTGTTCCAGATAGACACAAGAGGAAATTTTTTCACACTGAGCACAATCAGCCTTTGGAATAATCTCCACAGGGAAATGGTAGACTCACAGACACTTCTAAGATTCAGCTGGGCCTTTTTTTCCAGGTCATGCTTTTGCCAAGAAAGATTGGACCAGATGATGCTTGAGGTCCCCCATTCCACAATGCCGTGAGTGTGCAACTGCGCAGACTGACTCTGAAGGTGTCAGGGGCAGGGAGGCTCCACAGCACTCAAAACACCTGGCTCTAGTACCCGCTGTGCTTTTCCTTTGCAAAACATGGAAATGTTGATCTAGATAGTAAAATTGATTTCCACTCACAAGGATGGCACTTTTCCTTACTTTGCTCCAAAGTATTTCAGGGATGAACAAAATGCATGAGTAGGTATTGGAGGAAAGTCAGGTTTAGCCAGTCTCTGTATAATTTGTACCTAAACAGGAATTCAGGTAGAGAAGGAACAGACAGATCTAAGAAAGCTCAGGTTTGTTAATAACTGGGCCCAGTTTAAGACATCATCGAAGCTTAAATTTTACCAGTTTTGAAAGGAAATTATCCATGCTCTTACCATGACCATCATTTAATCAAAGTCTAAAATTAGGCTTTCTCCTGAATAAAACCTTAAAATATCTGACGTATATTAATCTAATCCAGCTGTCTGGGAGTTGATGTCACCCTTCACTGTAGAGCCAGGTCACAAAACATTGCATTAACCCCTGCCTTGGGAAGGAGATCTTTCATGGAGCTGCCTCTGCATCCATCTAACTAAAGCAAATCTAGTCATATGTCTTGCAATGGAAAAAAAATAGGAGAGAGCAGGAAGGCAGCAGGCAGGGGAAGGGCTGCAGTGGTGTCCTGCCAGTATTCCAGCTGCCACAGCTCCCACCTGCCCTTCCCTTCACAGAGTCCAAGGGTACAGATGCAGGAGAGAGCTGGGATGAGAGGCTGTGCTGAGTGCAATTAATTTATATCTCCATTTAAATAAAACCCTCTCATAGACGCAGCTTGGGAGGAGGCAGCGCCACTTGGCAAACAAAATTGTATTAAGTGCACTCCACTAGAAATGTTTATACTTTGTCCCTGAGAAATGTTTATGCTGGAGTACAGTATTTAACTTATCAATTTGAAAGTGAATGACGAGGAGAGGAGTACAGAGGTTTTCTTCTTTCAGAAGCATTTGTTAAGTGCCTTTCATTCGTGGCAGCTCCAAAGTCAGGGTAAATCATCTTTGCTTGCAGGAGTCTGCAGTGACCAGAGCCTGTGGGGACACTCCAGCAAATGCACACACAAAAAAATGAATGAAGGTTTGGGGAAGTGTCTTCCTTTCTGATTAAATTCCTTTCTTCTCACCCTCTCCTGGTGCTGACTTGCCTCAAGAGCCCAAAATTATGTTGGAGTAACTGCACCAGGACTTATAAGAGAAAACTGTACCCATAAGCATGAATTTCTCTCCATGGGGCAAACCAGTGTCTCCAAGTTTTGATCAGGGGCCAGCAGGCAGCTGGTTCCATCACCAGTGTGGCTGCAATACTCTGCCTTTTTCTAGGGAACCTGCCTGCTACACTGCCTTTTTCTAGGGAACCTGCTTTCAGTACTCTGCCTTTTTCTACGGAACCTTCTTTCAATACTCTGCCTTTTTCTAGGGAACCTGCTTGCAATACTCTGCATTTTCCAGGGAACCTGACTCTTAACACCTGTGTGCATGAGGAGTGTGCACACAAGGAAGTGCTTGAGTCCACACTCCTGGTTGCTGCTAACTCACATTCTTCACTGGAGAGCCTGTAGGCTTCCTGACATGAATATTTTTCAGAGTTCTAAAGGCGTTCTGGAAAGGCAATGCAGTGGTGCAAAAGACACAGTTTTCCATAGGGAAAAATTCCCAATTAAATGTTGTGTTCTGCAGAAGGACAATGCAGAAGTTTTGAGTGTTGGGCACCTTCAGGAGTCTCAAAACCAAGATTATCTTTTCCTCCCCAGCAGCTGGCAGCTGCTTCTCCCATCACACCCCAAAAACACCACAAAAGACTGTGCTGCCAGCCCCAGTTGCTTTGCTTGGTGCAATGTGGGAAAGATCAACTAGAATGGGGGGAAAAAAATGGATAAAATAAGGAGCAGGAGGGGCAGGAAGGTTGCTCACTCTAACCACCATCCATAACATCATATTTGATCTTTACATCAGGCTCCCAGGGAGGCAAAGAGGCAGTGGAGGTGTGAATCCAGGAATAACAATGTGCACTTAATAGTTCTCACTGCATGATGGAGTGTACGACACTGACATGTTACCAATGCATCTTCAGGGGTTAATGAGGGAAAACCTGCCTGGAGCCGACAGCCCAGGACCTGCCAAATGGGAACAGGTCATTTCTGTGGGGAGAAGAGACCCAAAAGAGGGAAATCGGAGGCACAGAACAAACCACCTTGTGCAGCTACATGATATTTCAGTGGCCAGCAATGAAGAGCAAAGGGAGGGGAACCTGGTGCCAGAGGGGAGGCAACAAGGGGAGCCCAGCAGCTCATGGACAGGGAGTAGGAAGAGAAGAAGAAGAGCCACAAGTCGTCATGGCAGTCTTAGCACTGAGCATAACATCCAACAGGCTCTTCATTGCGTCCCTAATGTATCTGTCCCTGACATTTTTTCCCTCCTCCAAAGATTTGCTCTAGAGTAGATATGACCCGGGTATCTGAATCAGCTCAGAATCAGCAGCATTGTGATGATGAAGATGATGATGATGATGATGATGATGATGATGATAATAATAATAATAATACTTTTTAAAAGCCTTCATGCAGAGTGGGACAAGTAAGCATGACCTCTGAGAAACCCAGAAAACTGCACCTCTTGGGTACGAGCATTAAATGAAGTCTAAAAGCTTGCTGACCTCTCCAGCCCATGTGTCAAGCCCAGAGGTGGTGGTGGAAGATTGAAGGAGAATAATTTGCAAGGGAGGGGTGTAATTTATCAAATTCTGGGAAACTCATCACTTTGCTTTGGATGGGAACTAGTGGCAAAAATAGCTGGTAGAGATTAATAGGTTTTTAGAGGTACCTGCTCCAAAAGTGCTTGGTATTATGGAGAAACAGAAAATGATTGTCATTTTAAACTTATTTTGCCTTCCCTATGGTTCATTTGGTTTCCTCTCACCAATTGAATGAGATAAAAAAGAAAAGCTCTCTGAGAAAAGCAACATGTGTCCCTGCTGAGTAGGACAGAGCTGCTGCCTTTGGGACATCTTGGTCCAAAGTTTGCACTTTTTCCCCCCAGCTTATTTTAGGAAAGCTACACTTCAACTACAGGAAAAGTCATCTCCTGCTAATGGCACTGTTCTCAGGGATGAGAAATCATGACCAAAAGATCATGTGCCAAATCCTGCAATTATTTCTGACTGTGACATGCAGTGAGCTATGGATGGGGCATCAAATCTCACATCAGTGCATTGGAGGGGCTTCACTGGCAGCCCTCGGGGCTTTCCAGAGCAGGGAATCCTCCACACACCTCAAGGTCCATCCTGTTCCTAGCCATGGCTGCCTGTGGCATGATCTGACCCAGCCTGGTCCAACCTCATTGTTTGTTTGGGGCTTTGTCTAGCAGAAGACCAAGACACCAAGTGCCCAAAGCAGGCGGTGTGTGGTCGAGGTCAGGGTGCCTGGGGCTCTCCCCAGTGGTTCCCACGTGGCAATTGCCTTCATATCAGCCACTCCATGGCTGAACAAAGCCAGCACCCCCCACACAAAACGCCCCAAAGACAGGCCTGTCTCTGAGGGACCAGCACACCTCCTAAATGTGGGGTGAGATGTGTGGCTGGGCAGCTGGCACTGTTCTGTGTCCTCAGCTTTCCTGGGAAGCATCAGTGCCACTGCTCCACAGAGCAGCAGAGAAGTCAGGAGAACAGGGAGCACTGCCCAGCCTGCCCCAAGGAGGGGAAGCTGCTCCTTTACAAACCCTGCCAGCTCTGGAGCTGGGTCCCTCCTGTTACCCAGAGCCGAGATTTATAAGGCAGGAGTCAGGGGAGCGCAAGCACACGGGCTGGAGCAACTGGATACCCTCAGATTTATACTCCATTTGGGATGATAATGAGGTGGTTAATACAGAAATACAAGACAGCAATAAACCACTGACTTTTATAGATCTCAGTGTGAATCTGAATCATCATTTGGTGAGCAGGAGATGGGTGATATACAGCAGCCTGTCCCGCCTCGCTCCGCGCGGCTCCCTGGGAGAACAGCAGCACCAGGGAGCACCGAGGCTGATAAATCCTGCCTGCCTCTGCAGGAACAGTGGCCGTGGGATGGGATTTGCTAATGGAATATGGACCAACTAATCTCAATTAAAGGCATGTTCTTGTTGCATTGAGATCCCTTTTCCTCTACTCAAGTTGTGCTCATTTTTAAACCTTTCATTGGAAATGCACTCTGGCAGCTGAAGGCAGATTGTGCTGCTTGCTTTAATAAAGGGACTAAAAATTACTTGGTTTCTGATGAGCAAGGAACATTAACTACCACTAAAGAATCTACTTTCATGTCACAAAGTCATCTAAACTTCCATCAATCTGCTTATAACTTTGAGAAAAAAATCACAAAACTATGGCACACGTGTTGTAAATGCCTCAAAGTTCACAGGAGCTAAAAAAACCCATAATATAAACAGCAACTTGACAAATTAATGACTTGAAAGGCCCCTTTACCTTACAATATGACACCTCCTTGCAGCTGCCCCAAAGCACAGACACTGGAGGCTGGACAAATGCTGTGGGCAGATGCACAGCCCTGGATGCTCAGTGGTGCTGCTGCAGGGCTCCTCTTGCAACTGTGCCCTTGGCTGCTCCTGCTGACCCTGCTTCTTGCTTGGGATTCTTTTCTGTCTTGGACCAGAAAAGCCAAAAAACTTTATAGAAATAGCTTCCAAGGTAAACCAGGGGCCTTAGGGTATGTTGCTTTAACAGCCTGACTGCTGAGAGCAGACACTGTCTGCAGCTCCCTGCAGCAGGGCCATAAAAAACACCAGCAGCTTCCCAAAGTGTTTCTTTTGGTGCATGCATGCACTTTCCTGTGAGACAGACTTAGAAGCTGAAGTGATATTTCATGAAGGGAGCTGGAGCTAATCCTTCCCATCCCTGTTCTTCTCAGAGACAGCACAGGCAGGGCTGGGCAGCAAGGTTTCTGCTACCTCCACACCCCAAATGCAGCAGGAATGGAATATAGGGGGATTTTATTTATATATGATGGATGAAAAAAAAAATATTAGAGGAGATGCTCCAGAAATGCTGAAATATAAATGAAGGACTGAAGTAATCTACCCCTACTTTATATAGTGGCATAGATATAAAAACGCCCATGGCTTTATTATTATTAGCATCATTATTTTTATTGAGAATCCTTTTTCTTCCCAAGAAAATTGTTTATGTAGAATGTCCCAAGAAGCTTCAATTTTTGTTTATATATCCATATATATGAGTGGTGGTAATTTGAAGCCCTCCAAACAATCACTTGTAAATTACAGCCTTTCTAAGCAGCAATATATATCCACAAATCAGTCCCAGGACACTGAAGCTATATATGAAAAGGTCAATTTATGTTACTCCAGGGAGAGAAAAAAAAATTGCTCAGTTTTATATAAAAAGAAAATTTCTTATTAACATGTACAGTTAATTGGATAATAAAAAAAAGAAGACCTGGGCTGACTAGAAAGTTGATCTAGTGAACTCCTGAGCCGTGTAATTCACCAGGGCAGTGATCCCACTGCAGGTGCAGCTTTACCTGCTGCACAGCCCAGGTGTGGCTCCTGTGGCCCACACACACACACAGTGGGGATGCTCCTGTGGCACTGGAGGTGTCTGCACCACAGCAGTGCAGTGCTCTGCAAGGAATCCCTGAAAAACTCAGGGCAGAGCCAACAACGTGAGAGGAGCTGGAGCAGAGCGCTAATCCCAAATCCCTCCTCTCACATCGGCAGCAGGCAGCCCTGGAGCCTCCTCCTGTGTCAGACCACCTCCAGCCACGGGGAAGGGGCACTGGTTTGAGCTTTTGCTAATGGGGATAAAATCTGAGCTTGTTTTGTTTTTGTGGGGTAGGCAGCCATAACCACATACCCAATCATGTGCTGCCCATCACCCCTTGCTGCTGAGAAAGCCCCTGCCAAGTCACCCCCTTGGGATTTGGGACATGGATGGGCAGGGTTAACTCTGACCAGATGAGCCCTGCCAGAGGTCTGTGTGCAAGGAGAGACAACAAAGGTTCAAAGCAAGGTGTGCTTGTACCTGCAGCCTTCTCACAGCCTTTATCTCCTGCTGTAAATGCAATGTTTGGGGACAGCTGAAGGGGGAAGGTTACCCCAGTGCTGCTTGGTCCTTTTAACAGCCATAAGTTGAGTTTCCAGGACCCTGAGCCTTACCACTTGTTGCAGACATCTTCTCATGAAAAATCCTTTCCTTAGGATTTTTCCTCCAGAGAAGATGAGAAGCCTCAGGAACAAAATGTAAACAATGGTTATCTGCTGCTGTGGAATGCAACAGGTGGATCTGTGATTGGCTCATGTTGGTTTGTTTGTAATTAATGGCCAATCACAGTCAGCTGGTTGGACTCTCTGTCCAAGACAGAAGCTTTGTTATCATTTTTTCTGATGCTATTCTTAGCTTAGAATTATTTATTCTCACCTTCTGATGAGATCTTTTTCTTCTGTTCTTTTAGTATAGTTTTAATGTAATATATATCATAAAATAATAAATCAAGCCTTCTGAAACACGGAGTCAGATCCTCGTCTCTTCCCCAATTCAAGAACCCCTGTGAACACCATCACAACTTGTAACAGCAGAGTCCAGATCATACACACACTGTGTAAAATATGCTTTTCCTCAAAGCAAGACTTTAGGAGGAGCTGCTCACAAAGCCAGCAAATGACATCAACCAAAGGTTCCATTCATCAAGTGGCTTCTTAAGTGGCAGGAGTACTTTATAGAGGCCAAAGCATCTATTTGCTGCACCTTTTCCTTCCATAAATTACACTCTTGGCTTCCTCAGTGGAGCACCACTGGAAACGTGAAAGAAAACTAACAGTTGTGTTGGGTCAAACATAAGAAAATAGAAATTACTAGGAAAAATGCATCCAGGGCACTTTCTCAAACACTCAGGTGAGTTTAAACCTGAGCAGCCCAGCTTAGAGGGCTTTTGTCCTCACCTTCCATCAGTGCACAAGTTTTGCCTACAGAGCCTTTTTTGTTAGGTGAATATTAATCCTCTCCACACCAGCCTTGGCTTTTGCCATATTTTCAGGGAATTAGGGCATTTCTAGGAAATTTGTCCTGGCTGTTCAGAGGGAGAGTGCTGGGCTACTCTGGCAGTACCAGAGACACAATTGGTGTGAGCCACTGCAGCTGGCCAGCACAGACAGAGCACACTCACACACCCCAACCCAAAAGGGAAAAAACCCCAAACTCCATTAATTCTGAGCACCAACAGCTTCAGAAAGAGCCCTTTGCAGGGCAGTTTCAGAAACAGCCCCTTTGCAGATATTCAAAAGTAGGAGTTGTGCTTGTTGAAGGAATTATTCACTGTGATTTATTTACTCTACTGATAAACTGCTTTTCCTCCATGTGCTTGCAGGAATGAGAGCCTCCTTGTTCTGCAAAGTCCCCAGAATCACCCCAAACTCCCAACAGCACTGGGACGGGAAGGCATCATCCGCACCGAGGGAAAAAGCAACTGGATCTTGGTGGGAGAGAGGCCCCTCTGCCAGAGCCAGGGCAGGGCACCAGGGGATGTCACAGCACAGGGACACTGTCCAGAGCCACCTGGTGCCACAGTCTGTCTGCAGCAGAGCAGGGAACCAGCGGGAGCATGAGCTGGGACAGGCGGACACGGGGGCACGGGAGAGGGGCAGCAGCGCTTGGAGCAGGTGGGGATGCACAGAAATAACCCCAAATCCATTGCTACGGTAGCCCCGGGCCACGTTGGGGCTGCAGGCTCCTGTCCCTGCAGGGGACACTGTCCCAGCAGCCCTGGGGACACAGCAGAGAGGCAGCACAGGGACAGGTCACACACTCTGTGAGCTGTTCTCCCCAAACCTGCCCAGTGATGACCTGCACAAGCTTCAGGCTTGAGTCTGCAACCCCTCTCCCGCACTGGTGGATTGGCTGGCCAAAATCAGAGCAGAGCTGACGCGTTCTGATGTTGGGGAAATTACATTCCCCTAAAAAAAGGGCATGGGGACATCAAATGCCATCAGGGTTGAAAGGCTTCAGTAATTCAAAGGTTTCTGATCTTGGAATAAGCCCTTTGCCTAGTGCCACTTGGAGCAGGCTTTGATTAAAGGGTATTTTGTTAATTGATGTTTAAAAGAGGGGAGGGGTTTTTTGGGTAGTTTTGCCTTTTTTGGAGGGGTTTAGTGCTTGTGCCACCCTCGAGCTGCCAGAGCAGTGTGGGCATCATGGCAGCCTGGCAAGAGTTGAGCTCCTGGCCATTAATTGCCAGGATGGCTCAATGTCCTCCAGCTCCTTCCCCCGCTCCAGCTCCAGACATTGATGAATTTTAAGCTAAAAGACCAACTGAATTTATTATCTTCCATTAGTCTAATACAATACAATTTATTTTTAAACAGCTTCGCTCATGCAAAAGCATCCCAAAATGATTCACAGCCGATGACAGGCTCTGCATGCAAATCCAGGCAGTTTATACCCTCCTGCATGAGTTGTCCCACTGGCTGGACCACAACCAGGAGGATTTAATTACCCACAAAATGGCAGCATTGTGCTTTGTCCCACAGAATGTGCAATCAAAACAAGGTAAATACAGGAAACAACACATATAGGCAGAGCCAGGGGAGAGACAAAAGTAGATAAAAATATGAAAGAAAGGCTGAGAAAATCACACTGTGAAAAAGATGCTGAAGAAGTTGGGAGGAGAGGGAGAAGCAAGGGAAATGTTTGGAAACCAGGGTCACAGAAAGTGGAAGCTACTATAGAAGAGCAGGACTCAGAGGATGAGGGAAACACAGTAGCTTGACAGGCAAAAAATTTATTTGCATTAGTTCCAGTGTCATTTCTGCAAACAACCAACCAGCATTTCCAAAAAACACAGATTTTTTTTTTGACCATGCCTCTCCCCTAAGTTGTGGTCAGGACAGATTTACTTAAATGACAGAGGGGAAAAAACTCTCACCACAACAGCCTGACTCAGTCCCTCTCCCAAAACCCAGCAGGAGGGGATGGGAGCTTTGTACCAAACAGGAGCATCATTCCCTCCCACAGCAGACCTGTCCTCCAGCCAAGGGGACGTGAATCAACCAGTGATTTAACATTGCTTTCCTGACATACTACTGCAGCTCTTAGCAAGAAGCCAGAACACCACAGAACCAGCACATACCCTGTGCCCACCACAAGGCTCCCTCCCTTGCCCAGGATGTGCAGACACATCCTGCACTTTCTCCAGCCCAAACAAAAGCTCAGAAAAAGCCCATTGACCTGTTCCAAGCAGAGACTCACAGCACCCCACCCCAAACCAGCTCCACCACCACCTGCAGAAGGTGTAGCCCTAATCATGCTGCAAACCACCTGCAGCTGCTCCAGCACAACCCCTGGGACAATTAAAGAGACAGAATAAGGACACAGCAGTGTGTCAGAAAGCTGCAGGATGTGCCTCAGCATTCCTGGTGAACCTGGACAAGCAGGGCCTGCAGGATGCACGGGAGGAGCAGCATCACTGCCTGTGTGCAGTGCAGCCATGGAGGAGGCAGGAATCATTGTCTGTGCACAGTGTGTAACAATGGAGCAGCAGCTCAGCCCTCGGGGAGCCTGGACAGCCCTGCAGGACAGGGTGAAGTGACACACATGCTGAAGTGGCACAGCCACAGCCAAAACAACGCCCTGCCCATGCCAGGTCCCCTTCCCTGAGCCACCACCCGTGCCACCAGCCCCACTGTGCAGCCCATCACCAAAGTGGGACCAGCTCTGGGGACGTCACCTGGCACACACTCATAGATTCTGTGGTTGCTCTGGAAAACAACTCTCCATGTATGATTTCAACTCAGACACCCCAAAAATCACAACAGATTAATCCCACATGATTAATTGCACCCCATGGGATAATAGCATGAAAGCTGTCTCAAATGCCTTGATTTTTTTTTCTCACCATAAAGAAACAGACACTTATGCCATGTGAGAAATAAATTTTTCCTTCTGATTTTCTCCTTGTCTGTAGAGCATTTATAAAGTGGAAAAGCCAGCGGCAAAGCATGTCAGAATTGTCTTTTAAGGGGTTAACATTTGTAAGATGAATGCTGCGAGAACTCTTTTTTTTTTTTTAATTAAAAAATATATTTCTGGAGCAAAAACACAAGCAATAAAGAGTGTTTGCCTGTTGGGAGACTTGTTTTGTAATGCAGTATGAATAACCAGCTGACAATCCATTTTTTTGTTTTCTGCTCGTATGGCCAATGGCCACGAGCCAGCCAACTTTATTGTCCTTGAAATGTCACGATTTTGAGTATGCACAGAATTCTTAACTGCCCAATTTACTGCATAACATCCCTTTTTATTATATGGCAACAATGTGATCCTGGGCTCAAAGACTTACTAGTTAAGAAGATTATGTGTTTTCCTTTTTCTGTTTTGTTAAAGTGCCAAGTCTTGCATTTTTGGCATCTTCTAAAGAATAAAATGTCTTCTGAAATATTCTTTCCAAGCACAGAAGTTACCTCAGAGGAGCTCGGCATGGCAGGGCTTTTCAGTACTTTCTCACTCTCTCAGAAGTTCAGACGCATTTCTTTTCCTCAAAAGCTTCCAATTTTTGTCTCTTTGTGTGTATTGACAGCAGAAAAAATTGTCCTTCATAAGTTTGTGTTTCTTTACTTTACTGATAATTCATTTCTCTCTCTTTTTATTTTTTTCCCCCTTTCCCAAGTG
>WBNQ01061250.1:2790-16932 GCA_013401375.1 Spizella passerina
CCCAAACCCAAGTACAATTAGAAATGCTTCCCCTCACTAAAAATTACTGCTATAAACTGAGTTTATGGATTACCTCTCTGCATGAGAATGGAGCAAGACCCTCAATCCAAACACCTTGAAATGTGAGTGCTATAAATAACCAATTATTTGATACACAAATCCCTTCCACATGCAGCAAGGAACCCATTATACTTTTATGAGCTGTAAAAACTCCTAACAGTTAAGCACACCACTTTTATTAACCTAATAAACCCTTGCCTTAAGAAATTCATAACTCAAACACCAAGGACAACCACCACCACCACAAGTAAACACCAAGAATATTTCAAAGCTTAACTTTCCACAGTCTCAGCCGTCTGACAGGTTTGTAATGTTAAGCCCTTTGCTACAGAGGGAAGGAAAGAACATTACTCGTGATCCTGAAGAAAACAAATACTTGCTTCAGGTCCAAAGCCCCAGAAGTCCATACAAATACAAAACAGAACAAACAACCCATATGTAATGGTCCAGGAAAGCTGTAATTTCTATAATGGAAAATTTGGGAATATTCTTCCCTAGACTGGGATTTTTCCCCAAGAAAAAGTTCCACTGAGATTTGTTAGAGGATTTAATTTAATTTACTGAGGTCAATGCCTTCAGTAGCCTTTGTGTCACGTCTCCAATGCACCTGATTTCACCATTATATGAAGTATGGGCAGCATATTTCCTTTACTAGAAAATGTGTCTATCTGGGTAAGGATGCAAGGCTTCATGGTGAATAAACCTGTACTCTAAGCACTCTGTTTGCATGACAATAACTCTTGCAGGATTTTAATTAAAAATATCCAATAAATTGGTAAAGTAGACAAAGCACAAAATCACTGCTTTTTATCAACCAAATATTTTTCATTTTTAAATAAGAGATCTGATAATTGTCATATAAAACATCAATCATTATAAAGCCAAAAGTCTTGAAGAAGTATTGAGCTCAAAATCAAGGAAACTAGGTGACTCTATAATAAGCTAGAACTGTGAGGTTCACAAAGAAGATAAAAGAAAAGTTATTCCTATACATGAAGGATTAGAGGATGCACTTCATTTGTAATATTATGTATTTCATCTGTTGACATTTACAAAACCAATTAAATATAGAAAAAGGTAATTACAGTAGTTTGTAGAAATAAGCTTATCTAACATTTGATTACAAGATATTTCTGTCAAAGTACATAGACTATCTATTTTTTATACATTGCATGGATAACAAATGCACACTTACAAAAACTGCACCCAGACACCAAACAAACACACTATTAATGGGGAGATATTCTTCAGCTGACTAAAAGCTTAATTTAGTTTCAATACCAATTAAATTTAGATGTTACATATAAATTAATTAATAATAAAGAAGTGAAAAATAACATATCAGTGCTGTCTCAATAAATTGTTAAAGAAGTGTGTAACAGCTTCTGTATAATCTTTGGTTTAGAACATGTCCAACCTTGTTAAAAAGAACACACAATGTATATGTTACTCTATAAAATGTAATAGTATGTATTTAATCAATACCCATGTTTTACATGTAGATTATGTGTATTTAATCAATGCCAAGTTTTACATAGAGATTATGTATAGCACTCATTTTTGTTCAGCTGCTAGAACTTAACTTCACCCCTAAAAAAAAGTGCCACTATTGCTGAAAAGCTTTTAGGCTACCTTCCTGAAATCAAACATCTGACAATACAACAGAAATATCTTTAAATTTATAAAGATAAATCTAATAGAACCAATTCACATTTCCACAATAACAATCAAATATAATTCATACTGTATCTTACCTACAAGCAGAAAATATATTTTGCACTGTAAGTCCCAAAAGAAGTTGGCTAAAGGGCTCCATGAAAGCATCCTGTCCCACACAAATGCCACCCTCTCAGCACTAAGCCAGGGCTTGGACCTGCAGCTGCTGGTTTATTTGCTAGGGAAATCAGCAATGAGTTAACAGGTCCTATCCTGTCCCCTGCCTTAGGTGATTTGAATATGTGTATACAAAGAACAAAGGGAGTGGAACACCTGTTAGATGAGGACCCATCTTCATTGCCTCTGACTTTATCATAACCCTTCCCCAGCAGTCACAGCAAATATGACACAGAATGTAATAAATGGGGCACACAATACAAAGTACATTTAATTAATAGAAGTAAGTAAACGCACCAGGTGAACAGGTTATACAGTTATTGACTTCCTTTAGTTACAGTTTCATTAAAAATACTGTGATGCTACATGCTTATTTCAAACTAAAATTGGTATTCACAATATTTTTTCAGAACTTTTTAAATGACAGCCTCTCATTTTCTGTTACAATACCCCCCCATTAAACAGCTGTTAAAGAGCCTTTCTAATTTTTTTCTTAGCACTTTCAAGCCCATAACATTTCTGTAATTTTTTCCTTAACATAAGTATAATTCAGCAAAGAATTAACTCCCTTGCTCTAAACAACATGTGGTGTCAAGTGCCTATGACACATCTTTGAAATGAAAATCCTATGGCTAGAATGGACAGCTTACTACAGTTGTTAAGTGCTGATTATTCTTTCTTCTCCATTAGCTTACATCAGTTTAAATTAACATTAATGTAGGGTTTGGATTTTGTCCAAAGCTGTCACTCACCATACAAATCAGCAACAAACTGGACAGACCCTCCCAGAGCTGTGCAGTAACAGTTTGCAACAGCAAATATTAGCAGTGACAGAGATGGTTTATCCATAGAAAACCACAAAATATTTTTCACTAAACAGCACTTAGGCAGACTGTTATGGATTAACAAACATTAGGCTAGACTGCATTCGATTTTGTGCAGAAGCAACTGGTAGGAAGGAGTTGCCTCCACCCTCACTGCGTGCTGGGAGCAGGGATGCAGCAAGGTGCTAAGCCCCCATCAGAAGGGAAGAGCCCTCAATTTTTACCTTAGTTAAAGACAGGTGAAAACACTTAGGTGCTTCCAGGTCCAATATAAGAAACACAAGGGTTATTCCAGGTTAATAAAGCAGAAGTTTAGTGATCCCACCAGAAATAATATCACCACCTGACATATGTCAGGAGATGAAGAGGGTATTTCACATATTCCCAAAAGCTTTCCATTGTCCTGCCCACGTGAATGTTCTCGTTTGGAAGCTGCTTAATCCACCTAACTGTAGCCATGATATATCAAGTTGCAACCTTTTTTAAAACCTAGGTTAGAAATTATTATCAACTTGATTTCCCCATGTAACAAAATATTGGTCATAGATTCCAACTAAGTTCTAACTGAAAAATGGGATGTTTAGTACTGGAATAAAACTTGTGTTGGCACTTTAAATGTCCCATATGGGCAAAAAAATAATAATAAAAAAGGAACAGATAAGCACAGTTACGTTTTTCAATTGTGTCTTGTCATTTCCAATATTTGAATATATTCTTGATGTTATTAATATACTGTAAGTTTTTACACCACAAATATAGTGCATGTGAAAAATGTATTTTATTTTCAGTAGCTTGTGCCAGTTGTTAAATGGCATTTAGACTTAATACAAATCAAACCACCCTTCTTTTGAATAGAAGCAATTAAATTAAAGCAACACTATTTGCAGCACCAACAATCTGCAAATTTTAGTTATTTTATTAATGAGAAGTAACTTTGTTATATGCTAAACTTGTTAGAAGTTTTCCATGAAACAATTACACGGTATTCCCAAGGGTAGCCAGAAGTAATGAGCTCCTGCCAAAGGAAGCAGGGACGGCCCGCTGCTCCCGACCCTCCCTTTGCCAGTGTGTGGTTTCACAGGCACCTGCTCCTACTGCTCCTACTGCCCTACCCTGCACAAGCCAGCAGCAGCTGCGGCACTGGGCAACAGCGGCATCGGGAAACACACGGAGCTCACCTACGTGCCCTGGAGAAGGAAAAAACTCCTTTTCCTACAGGCACAGCCATGCCACAGCCCATGTGCAGGTGGCCTCACCCTCGAATGCCGCCTTCACTTAAGCAAAGACTGTAGGATAAATTCTTTCTTCTCTTGTGCTGATATAAATAAGATTTTAAAGGCTATCTAGTGGGTTTTGGTGTGCGTGGTTTTTTTTAAGTTGCTATCAACAGAGCTAAGTAAGAGTGACACAAGTTTGTTTTGCTGATGCAAAGCTCCATCCATCACCCGTGAACAGGCCAGACGCGGTCTGTGCATAACGCCCGAAAGAACCGGAGACAACCACAGCCAGGAAATTCTCCTCGTCTATTTGTACGCCCTAGCATGTCTCCACACACAGAACTGCGTTTTATCTCCTGAGCTAAGCACGTCCGAACGCACACACCCGAGCCCCAATACCCAAACACCGCAGCACCAGGGCCCACCCTGCCGCCGCGCTGCCGGGACTTGTAGTCGCGCCGGCCGCTCGGGAACTACCGCTCCCAGGGAGCCGCGGGCGGGCGCGGTCAGGTGGCGCCCAACATGGCTGCGCCGTGCCCCGGCGCCTTGCGCGGCCGCTGAGCGCAGTCGGGGCGGCGGCGGGGCCATCATGCAGAAGATCAAGTCGCTGATGACCCGCCAGGTGAGCGGCTCTTCTCAGGGGGCGGCGGGGTACCGGGCTCTCCTTGGGGCCGCCGTGCCTGCCCGGGCACTCCGGAGAGCCGCCGGTGCGCGGGCATCGCCCTCTGCCCTGCCGGGGAGGGCTCGGGGCGGGCGGGCTCCTGCTGCACACGCATCCGCCTTGTTTCTCTCCTCCGAGAAATGGAAGCGTGCGCAGGTGCCACAGCGTAGTTCTTGTCACAACAGAGAAATCTTTGTCGAAGATGACAGGGCGGGCCCGTGTCAGTTTGCTTTTTTGACATATGACTTTGAGCGCTGGGCTGTGGTTCTGTAACATGGCTTTGTCTGGTAGCAAATGCTTTTGGTCCAAAGGGAGGCGAGGCTGAGAAGGTGCCAGGGACAGATTTGGGTGGGCACATAGTGAGTGTGTGCCAGAGCACTCGGTGTGTGTCTGTCATCTCACTGTTGTCTGCTACTTGTATTGGTTGCCTCCAGGATTATGTAGATCTAAGCCTACTTTTGGACTAATATTTCTAAGATTGAGAAGTGTATCAGCAGAACATTCCAGTCATTCACATATATAAGATACCCCTGAAAAGAAGCCTCTTCATTTGTGTCTAATTGGAGAACTTAAAAAAAAAAATCACTTGTGTCGCCCACATCAGATATTCTAGATAGTTATAGAAAATCATGGGAAAGTCAGAAGCTTTTTTTCCCCCTAGAACTATGCCCTCAGAGTTGTGATCTTATATAGGAGGCAGGGCTTAAAAATGAATACTTGTGTGAAAGCGGAATTGCCAGAATAATGTTCTGTTCTGCTTCAGTAGAGGGTTACAGGATTCGTTTTCAGCTTGACAGGAGGAGTGCTGGGAAGCCTGCCCAGTGTGGAGATGATGTTTTCTGCAAATGATAACAACTTAGGCAATTTTCAGTCATTTGAAAGAATTAGGTTCCATTTACCATTTGATAAGTGAAACATTTTATTTCTGCTGGAGGTAAATCACTAGAACTGCATATTTTTGAGAGGACTTGGGGAAGATTTTGTGTGAAGTATGAGAAATGCAGCAGTTGCTTTGCTTATGTCTTGCTTTGAATTTCTGATGCGTAGAGGTGAGTCATCTTTGATGGTGGCAACTGCAGAGGGAGGATGTTTTGAAGTGATGGGTGACAAAATCTGATAATCAAAACCAAAATGGAGAGGTTCTGCATCTTGGGAGGATGAAACAGTTGTAAAATGTAGTAGTTAGCACTGAAATTATGTACAACGCTTTGTCAGTTTCAAAGAATAAATACAAACTTTCTCACCATAAACTGATATAGTAGGTCCTTTTAGAAATATAGGTACCCAGGACCAGAAAGGGGCTTGGAAAAAATACTGTTAACATTGATCACAAGAGAAGGAAGAAAGTCTGCCTGAAACTTTTGACTCACAGGAACACACTGAAGTCTCAAGGGAAGCTGGAGTCAGAACCATATCTGAAAATTGGATGTGTAGATTCATTTCTGCCTAGGGAGCTGGCAGAAAATATACTAAGCAGCCTGTTCTGTGGTATTGCTGCTTGAAATGGTGAGATGCTGTTCCTGGTTGTCAGGAGAAGTGGGTGTCCCATCCCTGGAAGTGTTCAAGGCCAGGATGGATGGAGCCCTGAGCAACCTGATCTAGGAAGGTGTCCCCTGGAACTACATGATCTTTAGATTCCTTCTAACCCAAAGCTTTCTATGAAAATTGTAAATATGTTTGATATTCAAGAAACATACATGCTATTTATGTGGCTATACGTGTTTTAAGGAGTAATAATTATATAAAGCAGCTAGTGTGGATTATGCAACCTTTTCAGTTCAGTTACACATAGGGAAAGCCAGTCCTAGTAGTGGAATATGGTAAGTAGAAAAATATGCCATCAAGCAGAAATAATCTTGCAATAGAGTACCTGACTTGAATCCAGCTATTTGATTCCATTAAATCATAAAGTTAGTGATACAAAGTATGCTATGTTTTTTGGACACATGCTCATTCTAAAATTTAAGATAACATCTGGACATTGACAGGAGGATGTGAGTTTGATAAAGAAAATGTTAATGAACTGTACTGAAAAGGTACGTATTGCAGCATAAAACTGGAAATGCTTAGATGTTTGTGGAACATAATTTATATACCGATGGTCTTGCTGAAATGTTGCTAGAATGAGGTCTTAGCCTTCCAGCTACATGTCAGAGTATTTATTAAGGGACCTGTAGATACCTATTCAAAATCAAGTAAGACTTGATTGCAAGATGCATAAAGGAATCAAACTGAACTGATTATTAAAATTCTTTTAAAGGGTCTAAGAAGTCCTCAGGAGAGTGTTAATGACCTCAGTCCTATTGAGAACTTACGGATTCCTACTAAGGTACGATACAACATCCCTCCCCTCCCAGTCTCTTTCAGTTTTTCATTTTATAGTTAAATGACACTTGGTTGTATCTTCTTTTTATCCTTAATACCAGGTTTACTGTTGTTATTTTTTCAGTTTTATTTCTTGCTGAAAGTCTTTTAGAGTGTTTTAATGAAAGAAAGAGCTGTGAGACAACACCAAATGAATTTGCATGAAAATTTTTTCTTGAAACTTTTCAGTTGTCACGGGATGCAGATCTTAATATTATTTGGGTTTCTTGCTGGAGTGAATTAAAAAAAAAGAAGAAAAAAGAAAAATACCTTTTTGAGTTTTACTTTGGAAAGTAGATGCTGTGTGGATGCTGTATAGTACTAGTCTGAACATTTAGTTTCTTCATGATTTTGGTGCTCTAAGTATATTTTGTAATTTCATAGTTTTAATCTTCAGCATGTGTAATTAACTTCATGTTCTACTTCAAAAGTTAGATCTTAATAATAGCAGTTTTTGGTATTTTAACCAATATCACTATTTAAATGAAGCCACCTCACTGTCATCTCACAAGTCATGCTGAGTAATCTGTGTATGAGGGTGCAGTTGTCACAATAATTGGCTGTTCCTTATTCCCTGTTGATGTGAGGAGAGGATTCACAAGACTTCTGTGGTTGTTGTCTATTATTTTCTATGAATTTGGTCTTTGCCTTTAACCAATATACTTAAATTACTGACTTGAATTGAGATGACCTATTTTACAATAGTTAAAAAATCAAACTGAAAGACCCCTTGTGTTTCTTTGTCTAAGTACTCTGTAATATGTTGCCTGTGCTGAGGCAGATCAGAAAATTAGCATTGCTGTATATTTCAAAAATCAGGTAGGAGTCTCTGAATTGGTACATTATACTTTGTTAAACAATGGCCAATATGTTGATATCAAAGAGCAAAAGTATTCAGTTGCAGCAATGTTGAACAACCTGTCAGATCTCCATCGCTTAAATTTCACAATTGCAGATTCCTGCCACTCCCTGAGCAACCAGTTTTTTGACAAGTTAGCTCTCCAGGTAAAAGCAGATGTAGGGTATCTTGGCTGGATTTCCATTCTGTAATGGTTTGAACTTATATGTCTGATAAGTCTACACTGTGTAGCAATAACTGTTTTTATTTAACTCTTGAATCATTGAAGTCTCAAGCTCTTTTGATGACAGAATGGTTATGATGCTGCACTTTCATCATCACACTTCCACATTCAAATTGGTATCTCCAGACTGACTCAGGGCAAATGTTACTGAAAACTTCAAAAGCTGCATTAAAGCTATACAGAAGTATACAGAAGGAAAGGCTGCAGGGTCAGCAATAATTAGGGCCAGTTTGAAATTACTGGTGAAAGGACAAGCCATTGGTTAGACAACACTAGGTACAAACCCATGTTTTTTGAGATGAGGAACTATCACACTAGTTTGGAGGTCAAATGGGAAATAGGGAGGACAGGAAGAAGAATCTGCTGACATTTCATCCCCTGAGAGCAAAACCAGCAAAATTATTTTGGGTTTTGATCTCTGAAAGTTGTTGATTTGCTGACTGTTTGCTGACTCTGGCCAGCATGATGAAGTGATGACTGTACTCAATTTTTTATTTTCAGGCAATGAAATTGTTAGGCATTTGGACATTTTAGTGAGTATCTGAGTGTATTCATTCACTTTAACTGGTATTCCAGTAATTTCTGCACCTATTTTGAAAAAGTTCAATTTCTTATCATATGAAGGCAAATCACCAGCAAACTTGCTTAACTTGTTAATACAGACTCATGCAGCCAACTCACTCACATAGGGAAGTACCTCAGTAGGAAGTAAGGATAGAATAGTTTGAGTCTCATAAAAGTCTCATATAGTAGAGAAGCCAAATCTGAACTGCAAGGCTGGATATGACAGTTTGCCCAGAGAAGTTGTGAATGCCCCATCCCTGGCAGCGTTCAAGGCCAGCTTGGATGGAGCTCTGAGCAACCTGGTCTAGTGAAAGGTGTCCGTGACAGGAGGGCTGGAACTATATAATCTTCAAGATCCCTTCCATCATTCTTTGATGATTCTGTAATATCTAGAAGAGAAAGTTGTTTGTAGAAGGACATAACATCTATTTTGACTGAAATACCTTACTTCATTGGCATCCCTTGATTACTAAGGGAAACTAATTCTTTTTGAACTATTCTGTAATTGTTGTTTCCCAAGCTGATAACAGTTTTGTTAGCAGATTCTGTCACAAAAGATTGAGGTAGATATTTTGCATTCCTGAATTCAAGTGTGTTGGATTAATGGTGAATTGACTTTGAATTAGGTTATGTTTATTTTGATGATAATCAGCTCATATGCAATATACAAATATTATTTGACTTTGTAGCTTATCATGGTAAATAACAGTGAGACTATTTAAAAAATGTTTTTCCTATAGATAAAGGAATGTGGGTTTCTATTTCCCAAGCAGTAGCTGAGTGCTTTTCCGGAGTGCATTAAGTAGTAGTGTAGCTAATATGTGTTCTATGGATAGAACATATCCAACTTTGTTGTTCTCTCCGTTAAGAGAGTTGTTTTCAAAGTATAATGTTTGTTTTGGTAGCGTGTGAGCTTTTTAGTAGGTACTCTCTACACATATTGAATAAGGGAAGATCAAAAGGAGGTTCTGAGCATTTTCTATGAAAGATGGGGAGTACCACAAACTTCTCTGTGGTACTGCCTTCCCTAGCTGGGAGGGGGGAGGGAGGGGCAGGGAGGAAGAGCAAAGTAAATTAATTGATGTAGTTATACATTGTATTTTATGATATTATAGACATTAATTGTTATATAAAACATACAGAGAAATGTTAGATTGATATATATATATATATATATATATAAAACTATATATATATAGTTATATATGTATATTGTTATATTGAATATATACTGTTATACTATAATATAATATATATACATTAGGTTAGATTCTAGATAAAGGTTCTTCACCCAAGGGTGGTTGAGCACTGGAACAGCTCTCAAGATAAGTGGTCACAGCACCAAGCCTGACAGGGTTCAAGAAGCATTTGGACAGTGCTCTCAGGCACATGATGTGACTTTTGGTGATGGTCCTGTGCATGGTCAGGAGGTGGACTTGATGATCCTTGTGGGTCCCTTCAAACTCAGTGGATTCTGTGATTATAAGACAAATACAATCTCTAAATGTATCTTCATATGTAGATAGAATTCAAAGATTGTGTTTGCATGTGTGTATACAGATACATATATAGATGCTTTAATACTTTTATTTCACAGTGGTGCAGTGTTGCAGCATAGCTGCTGATTGAACCTGTTGAGCACAGCCCTTATCCTTGTATTTAGGATTGGATTTTGGCACAGGTGTTATTCATGCTCAGAATGGAGGGATATAAATCAGCAGCATATTCATTTGTGTGTTTTTGGTTCATAACAGAAGGGGAGGCTGTGTCCAAATCAGTATAGGGCAGACTTGGCCCCTGGTAACCTCCAGATAAGAGTGCATAGGCTGTAGCTGAGCTTCAGCTTTTAACTAGATTAGAAACTGTTTAGAATTTTTTTCTCTGGATAGTATCAGTTAACTTTTTTCAATGTCTTCACTTCCTAGTCTTTTAGGTGGTAGTGACTGGAGTGCACAAAGTGTTTGCTTCTACTCCTTACAAGTAATGCTTCATTCAACAGGTTTTGCTGCTACAGGCAACATAGCATACAAGGAGAGTGTGATGCACTGGGAAATAGCTGGGTAGACATCTAAAACTTGCTGAACTGCATTTCACATGAGTTTGCAATGAGATGACTCGTCTGAAATACATTTCAAGGAATTGCCACAGGCTTCTAGACTGTAAACTCCTATTTCTGTAGAACAGAAAGACAAAATTATGTGAGATGTATGTGGATGCAAGCACTGTGTTTTATTTAGCAATGGCTTCTCTGACCATGCAAAGCTGTCAGACTTCTTTTTCCTTCTTTGTTTTCCTTCCCAGCTGCTGCCTTTCACTGATCTATTTAGGTGACATTGAGAGAGGCCTGCTGCTGAAGGTTGCACTAGTGGTAACCTGACAGGAGAAATTGTTTTTCTATGAAAGTATGATCCCGAAGTACTGGGGAAAAGTGAGGCCTCCTGCTGAATAAAACTTTGGAAAAATGAGTAGCCTGTGAAACAGTATCTTACCAGGCTGTGTTGGCCCATTATTGTTCCTACTAGAGTTCCTACTGCTGAATGCATGTGTTAACCTGGACAGGTGGATTGAATTGAATGTTGTGGGGTCCACCTTGCCAATATGCTCTTCTTCCTGACTTCCTGTGTATCTATTAATTCTGTTTAGCAATGGCAAAGTTCTCTGCAAGGCTATTATCATGACATTCCTGCTGACACAGTTTTTGACGGGTTTTTCTGTTCAGAATAGCACTCAGAATTGCTGAATTAACATAAAAAGTAAAATGTTAAATGTGCTTTAATGCTGGCTTTTTTTCTTTTTAAGGAAGATATTTATAGGGCAATAGCTAGATAAGTGTTGGGGTGGAAAAATACCTTGAGGGATTTAACACAGCTTCTCTCTTTCCTTCTCCTAAGTGTGTGAGTACCAAGTCCACAGAGCTAAACTGGCCCTTTGCCAAGACCCCTGAAACTCTGGGCTTATTTCTACATAGTAAAGTTGTTTTTGTGTATCTGATTGAAAGGATGAGGAAAATACAATATCAGCAAATAAACTTTAGCTAGGGATAGTTGCCTCCTTTAGTGATGAGTGAATGAATTTGCCTTCACTGTGTTGGTTATTTCAAACTACTGGAGCATGATGTGCTGAAAGCTGCAGGTTGTCATGGCAGAAAGTCTGGTGTCAGATCATGTAATTTATGGGGGAGCTAAAGTTTGTCCTGGAGAGTTATAACTAGACTGCTTTTCCAGAAAAAAATGAACAAGGTAAAGAAAAACCTTGTCATTTAATAAATATTTTCCTGCGTAGTGTTTTGGCAAGAAACACTCAGATGAGTGATCTTTGAGACAGAATAAAATGGTTTCTTAGCAATTTTCCTAGGCACTCCAACATCAAATCCAGCATATGTGTCCATAATGGCTTTCTTAATGCATCTTTAGCAAATGTAAATCACCACTGACCTATGGTATTGAGATATTTTTTCACCAACATGACAAGGTATTAGTAGTCCAGAATTTCAAATGATCCTAAGCATTTCTTCTTTGGTTAGTTTTTAATCTTTTTTTTCTTTTAGGAGACAGCCACACAGGAACTTGTAGGCAAATATTGGGTGATAAATTCAGTTATTCAATTTGCAGTTGTTCAGAGTGTGAAAAACGCCAATCACTTGTTTTTAAAATTGATTTAAAAGTTTAATAGTAATAAAATAGTTATAAACATAGTAATACAATTAGAGTGATAATAATGTGGATAATTCGAATTAGGACAATATGAGACAATAGAAACAAAGAGTTACAGACGTCCAGGTACCTTTTTCTGGGCAGCACGAGCCGGAAAAAGGACACCTGTTAACCAAGGATTAACCCTTAAAACCAATAGCCCGTTGCATATTCACACACTTCCTACATGATGCATAAATTCCATTCAAACACAGGATTCTGTCTGGTCATCGTCAGCTTATTCCTTCTAATCCTAAGGCGCCTTCCATCCTTAGCCAGGCAGGAAGAAGTCAGTTTCTTCTGATAAAAGAACAATAAATTCCTTTTCTCTGAAAGATTTAGGTGTCCTGTGGCTGCTATCTGGTGCGAGTACCTAATTCCTTTCTTAAAAAAAATCGCACTTACGTAGTTCCTATTTAAACTACAAAAGTTACCTTTTAACTACAAGACTACATTTATAATATTGTTTAAATGTTAATGCAGCACTACTAATCAATACAACAAAATACATAGAGTAAATATCTGCGTGGAGCCATATAGTATGCACTTTTCACAAGCGGACCCCGTTGCCTGTCTTGGATAATTTTTAATGTTAGTTTCATATAGCTAAAACTCAATGTAGTGTAAGATGTGAAGCTGATTAACAGTGGGGTGTACATTATGGAGATACCATTACAGCTATATATCGATAAAACAGTATTATTTCCTTGTTTCTCTCGGTGTATCGGTGCAGTCCATGTCCTTTCTCTGGCTGGCCGTGGGTTGCTGCGTGCACCTGCGCTGGTGGCAGTGACTGCATCAGGCNGGTGTCCATTGAGGAAAATGTTTGGAGGACTCTTTGTGTTATTTCTGAAAAGAATTAACATGGAAGTTCAAGATGTGGGACACTCCAAGGCCTTGCTGCTGTAAAGCCCTGAGGCAAAGACAGAGTCAGACCACAAGAACACTGCTGTGACCTTTCTCTGGAAAACAGCAGGAAAAATCCAGATCTCTTTTCATACCTTTCTTATATGTTTTGCATTTATTCTTATAAACTGAGCCACAGGCTTTAAAAAGTTTCTCTGTTATCCTGCCAATACTTGCAAAACAGATCAATTCTACACCAGAGATTGCAATTTTGGCCTACTGAATGACAAATGAAGACATGTCCCTCTTTCATGTGTCTACCAGATAGACTGGCTGAAAGATTAGCACTTTTTAATAGGTTTTTTTTTCAGTCTTGCCTCAAATCACAAGCACTTTGGGAAAAGAGAGTGAAACACTTCATGGCAAGGACTGGGAAAAAGATCCCCTCCCCTCCCCTCCCCTCTCTTTTTTTTCCTGTGAGAAGTATTTCAGAGGAGCAGTGGTTCCTCTCATGCTCTTCCAAACCGGCCACTTGTGAGCCCTTGGCTGCCTCGTAGTGCGTGGAGAAGCAGCGCCTTGCTGTGTGCTGTAATGGTCACTTTGTCTCGGAACGGCTGCACATTGACCTTATCTCAGCTGACGTGCAAAATAAGCAAATGAGTGGCTGTTCAGTCATTTAATCTAAAATTGGATGCCACACTGGTGAAATAAACCTTTGAACTCTTTGTGGTGAAAATACCAGCACCTTGCCCCACTGGAACAGCTCAGCATTGCTGGGAGGCTCAGGGTCATTATGGGACTCTTCAGTCTGCTGCATTGCTTCGCCAGAGTTTAATTTCATTATCAAGCAATTTGATCCATTTTATCTTTGCTTTTGATGAAGGAATATTCTAGCACTTCTCCCTTTTGAGTCTCTCATAAAGGATTTTTCATTCTTTTTGTGTGAACGACATCCAGGAGAGGGCCAGTGTTAGTTGCAATGTCCAGTGCAGCAGAGGA
>WBNQ01061253.1:0-24284 GCA_013401375.1 Spizella passerina
TGCCCATGAAGAAGTGAGATACTGTAGCTGCAGGCATGAAAGCTACCCAAAATAAATTCTGTGAGTGGTGTGTGATGGGAAACATATTTTCTTCGCATTTTTGCTATCTTCCAAAATGCCTTTGGAAGAGGAAAGATGGTTCTAAAATAATGAGAGACTTTCCTGGAAAAACCATGCCTTAAATAAATTATTAGATGCCAGTGAGGAAACATCACTTCACAGCCAGTAAATCAGTGCCCTTTTGATTCAGGCTTCATTGAGGAAGGTCATGTTATGTTAAGGAACAGCAACTGTGAGTATCTAATAAAAGCCACCAGTGTCTCGTTGGTTGGCTTGGCAGCTGTGGAAACCTTGGGGTGACCTTGCAGCAGAAGGTGAGAGCACAAGCTTGCACCCTCACAAAGCCTCAGCCATAGGTAGGTTTATCCCCATGAATTGTGGACTAAGCAGCATTACTTACAGGAGCAACATTATTCATGTGCTTAATAGTGACTGAAGAATCATATTTTGGTACAGTCACTCAAGCCTTAAACCAGCTCCTCGGCCTTCAAAACTTCCACCCTTTATTTTGTTCTGTTTTCTAAAACACAGGAAAGTACTAGCATTAACTGGAGAAACTCCAGATACAAGAGCCAAATTTAAATGGACAATTCAACCAGCAGGACTGTGAGCATTTCAGAATGTGAATGCCTAACTAACTTAATGTGAAATTTGAAATTATGCCATGGAGAGCCAAAGGGCTCTTTAAGCACCTGTCAGGTTGGAGGCTGTGAATAGATGGGCTACACCCCTGGATGTGTCTGTACTGCTGCATTCTCCACATCAGGAGTGCTGAGTTAAGTTTGGTGACATCCTCTTTGATGGCATCAGTGGTGGGAAATGTTGGGAAAAAGCATGATGGCCAGTGCTTCCTACCAAGTGAAGTTCCTTGTAATGGTATCTGCCTCCAAAGCAGTTCAATCCAAAATAGTGTTGAAATCATTGGGAAAATTCACGTTGATTTTCCTTGACTTTGGAGCAGGCTGTTAAAATGCCCCATGGCTCAGAACAAGGGCCTGTCAGGCGATGTATTTCCAGCAGGTGCCGTTAAAAGAGAGCAAATATTGGTTGTTACCAAGAGCCGACACAAATCTTCCTGTTGAGTTTACCAGGCTTCAGATCAAAACCTCTTTTGCAGTGTTTTCCATTTCATCTGCAGGGAGATACTACACACACTCAGGTGTTGACTTGAGAGGTGTGGAGTACCTGTTTCTTTCCACCAATACAGATAAGACAATGGAGCTTTGCTCCCCTCCTTCCTCTCAAGAGCAAAATTACATGGAACAGTGGGAAAATGACATTATGAGAGACAGCATTTTTTGCAGTATGAAGCAAAGTAATTCTCTTGGCTTCATGGGTTCAATAAAATAGCTCAAGTTTACACCAAACATGCTGTTATTTAAGCCAACCTAACGGAAACAGCTTTTTCATTAAAAAGCAAACAAAAAAAAAAACCCCAAAAACCAAGCAAACAGAAAACAAATAAAACAAACAAACAAAAAACCCAACAAAAACCACAACCCCAAATACACCAACAAAAATCAAAANCCTGTGTTTCTCAGACTGCAGTATATGGACTGCTGGGTGTCTGGAAGGTGTCAGAATGGGGCCTGTGAAATGACTGCCAAAATCCTTGAAAGATCACACAGAAGTGAATTCCCAGGAATTAATAACAAAATGCAAAACAAACCAAACAAACAGAAAACCCAGAAACAAAATAAAAATAAACACGCACAAAGCCCCCAAACAAACAAACTGAGAGACCTCATGAAAATTCAAAACACAAACAAACAAAGAGCAATTAAAAAAGAAAAAAAAAGGTACTCAATGTCAAACCCTCTTCCTTCAAAGTTTCTGTCTAAATAGAGTCTGTTTCAGTAATGCTGCACGAGATATTCCTTAGATGTGTTGTTTTGGGTTTTTTTTTCCTTTAATTTTGGTGTTGTGTCCAAACAGATTACTTTATCTGGATTTTTGAATCTTGGGAATTATTGATCTCTCCTGTCCTCATACCAGTTTGTCTAATTATGTCACCCCACTGGGAACCTTTTATTCACCCCGCTATCCATAATCCAGCAATGCTTTTGACCTTTCCTCCCACTTGTACTCATCAGGATATCCTCAAAATAAAGTTTCATTTCTCTTTTATGAACTTTGCCCCTGAAATTATACCAGCTTGAGAAAAAAAAAAATGATACTGATTGGTTAGGGTTTTTTTACCCTTTATAAATTAGAGGAAGCATGAAAATTATGATCCTTCACTAGGAAGCTTCAGAATAGCTGTAACCACGTAATTACTACCGTGAATGAAATGGAAACTACCAAATACAGCAACTGATTTGTGATGCAAAATAAGTGCTTCCTGCTTTTCTCCCAAACTTAGTGCCCATGAAGAAGTGAGATACTGTAGCTGCAGGCATGAAAGCTACCCAAAATAAATTCTGTGAGTGGTGTGTGATGGGAAACATATTTTCTTCGCATTTTTGCTATCTTCCAAAATGCCTTTGGAAGAGGAAAGATGGTTCTAAAATAATGAGAGACTTTCCTGGAAAAACCATGCCTTAAATAAATTATTAGATGCCAGTGAGGAAACATCACTTCACAGCCAGTAAATCAGTGCCCTTTTGATTCAGGCTTCATTGAGGAAGGTCATGTTATGTTAAGGAACAGCAACTGTGAGTATCTAATAAAAGCCACCAGTGTCTCGTTGGTTGGCTTGGCAGCTGTGGAAACCTTGGGGTGACCTTGCAGCAGAAGGTGAGAGCACAAGCTTGCACCCTCACAAAGCCTCAGCCATAGGTAGGTTTATCCCCATGAATTGTGGACTAAGCAGCATTACTTACAGGAGCAACATTATTCATGTGCTTAATAGTGACTGAAGAATCATATTTTGGTACAGTCACTCAAGCCTTAAACCAGCTCCTCGGCCTTCAAAACTTCCACCCTTTATTTTGTTCTGTTTTCTAAAACACAGGAAAGTACTAGCATTAACTGGAGAAACTCCAGATACAAGAGCCAAATTTAAATGGACAATTCAACCAGCAGGACTGTGAGCATTTCAGAATGTGAATGCCTAACTAACTTAATGTGAAATTTGAAATTATGCCATGGAGAGCCAAAGGGCTCTTTAAGCACCTGTCAGGTTGGAGGCTGTGAATAGATGGGCTACACCCCTGGATGTGTCTGTACTGCTGCATTCTCCACATCAGGAGTGCTGAGTTAAGTTTGGTGACATCCTCTTTGATGGCATCAGTGGTGGGAAATGTTGGGAAAAAGCATGATGGCCAGTGCTTCCTACCAAGTGAAGTTCCTTGTAATGGTATCTGCCTCCAAAGCAGTTCAATCCAAAATAGTGTTGAAATCATTGGGAAAATTCACGTTGATTTTCCTTGACTTTGGAGCAGGCTGTTAAAATGCCCCATGGCTCAGAACAAGGGCCTGTCAGGCGATGTATTTCCAGCAGGTGCCGTTAAAAGAGAGCAAATATTGGTTGTTACCAAGAGCCGACACAAATCTTCCTGTTGAGTTTACCAGGCTTCAGATCAAAACCTCTTTTGCAGTGTTTTCCATTTCATCTGCAGGGAGATACTACACACACTCAGGTGTTGACTTGAGAGGTGTGGAGTACCTGTTTCTTTCCACCAATACAGATAAGACAATGGAGCTTTGCTCCCCTCCTTCCTCTCAAGAGCAAAATTACATGGAACAGTGGGAAAATGACATTATGAGAGACAGCATTTTTTGCAGTATGAAGCAAAGTAATTCTCTTGGCTTCATGGGTTCAATAAAATAGCTCAAGTTTACACCAAACATGCTGTTATTTAAGCCAACCTAACTGAAACAGCTTTTTCATTAAAAAGCAAACAAAAAAAAAAACCCCAAAAACCAAGCAAACAGAAAACAAATAAAACAAACAAACAAAAAACCCAACAAAAACCACAACCCCAAATACACCAACAAAAATCAAAAACCTTAAAATGAAGATGTTAAATCCAAATTCCTGTGCTGGTGGGTATATTTCTGCAAGCTTTCCTCCATTTTGCATACAGATATGCACTTAGTGTAAGCTATTCTTTTCCCCTTGATGTCTTGTGCACAGAAAATGCAAAGCTCAGGCATTAACAATAATCATAAAAACACCAAACCAAGCAATAATAATAATTATGGCACTGATTCGACATAATAACAGCAATAACTGGTTTTGAAACCCTGCGAGTGTAAAAGTCTTGTTTGCTTTATGAGCCTATACATAGTGCTGGTCTTAAAAGTAAGAAATGTGCTTTCCAGCTCAGATTTCATAAAAAAAAAATTACATCTTTAATTAAGATTTATGGCGTTCAATAGGACTCAGCAAGGATAGAAAAACTGCTTCAGAGTGTAAAAAAATAGCAGTTAAAAATGGGGAAATATGATTAAGTGTCTTTAATTCCTACTGCCTCCTTTATGGGGTTTCCGATGGCCTCAGGCAGAAATAGGCACTTATTGTCTTTAAAACGGCATTATTCTTGGCATAAAATGTTTATGGATCAAGATGAAACTCGTTTTGAGAAATAATAACACTGGCATGAATTGAAAGGACCTTGCCTTTGGAGGAGAAAAAAAAATTGAACATATATTTAGTTTAATGGAAAAATGTACTTAAAGGGAAACACTTTAAAAAGGGAAAGAGATTTTCATGATGAAAAATATGATTTAGACATATAATACTTATGAGACCAAGGTGATTTGCATCTCGATGTAAAGTTATATTTAAATCTCAGTTCAGCCTTAAAATGGAGATAATGATGACCCTTAAAGGAGAATGGGGCTTTGCAAGGAGCACCATTAACTATTTCTAGGCAACTGTGTTGCCTTGGGCAATGAAAAGCTAAGAAAGGTAAAATCCTTTTAGGGCTCAGGCTCCTAAGCGCTTGGCATATATTTCTGCAGATTTAACTGCAGGAACCAGTAAATACTGATAGTCAAGCCTGGTCTGAGTATTTGCAATCATATTCTTGTTGGCACTGCAAGCCACAGCCAAGAATGATCTGAAATGTGTGGCATTAAATTCATGACCCTCTCATTAAACCTTTCCCATGTCCCAAATCCAGGAGCCAATCTGAGGCACAGACCTGCCTGATCTCAGGTGGTTCTGCTGCCTGGAGGTGAAAATTACATGAACCCACTTTTGCCAAAATTTGGAGCTGTTTAAGGATTTATGAGTTGGGCTTCCAGCACAGCTTTGTTTCCTTTGAAGTGGGAAGGGTGACAAAAACCAAGAGTATTCTTGCTGGACCCTTGATCCTGCAGTTTGTATTATCAGCTTGCATCATCAAGGATTGGTGCTCACTTGAGCATGGTTGCCCACACAGCTGCATGCTGAGAGATCTGAACCCAAAACCCGCATTAAAATACAAATAACTACAGCCAGAAAACAAGGTTCAACATGATTGAACCTGGAGGACTGATGAGGTGCTAGCAAATTCCTTTTGATCTTGCTAGCTGTTTGAAATGCAAGTGGTGTTAAAGGTATCCTCTTGTTCCAGAAACATGCTTAGATCCCTTCAGCTCAGGAAATGTTGCTGGGGTAAGATGGCAGCCTCATTGCAGTTGAGTTTGGAGATTGGGTTAAGGCTGTTATATAAATGGAGCCTCAGGGAAATGCAGAAAAATAAAATAGCAAAAAGCAGTGTATATTTTCTCCCATCTGGCAAAAGCTTTTTCCATTAAAAAGCATTTCATGCAAGTAGTTAACATTTAAACTTCATTGAAAAAACACCATAAGATCCTAAGGACCAGACTGCATTCATTTATCACCTCCTTTCCTAATCAGTAAAGGTGAAAAACACTGGATGCTCTGTTATTTCCCCCAGGAAAGAGTCCTGAACACTCCTTTCTAGCCTAGGAATAAGATATAAAAGACAGGAAGGCTCAGCTGAGACCTCAGAGAGGTTTTCACATCTCAGATCATCAAGATCCCAGCAAGCATTCAACATTCCTCATTTAGGGCTTTTCAAGAAGGACTTCCTGAATGTGTTTCATCAAAGACATGATCTGTACTAAGCCTCACACAAAAGTTCAGGGGTAAGGAGCCTCTGAAACTTCAGGTCACATTTAATTAGAAGCTACATAATCATGCAGAAATAATCATCAAATTATATATATATATATATATATATATATATATTTATATATATATAAAATAATAATAGTTATATGCACTGACGTAATGGCTGTTTAGACAGTCACAGGGAAAAAGGAAAGACACTCATCTCAAAATAATATTAGTGCTTTGCACAGAGTAATATCATGATTTTGGTTTCATGGATTTAAAATTAAAATGTCAACAGCAACCAGCTAATTAACAACAGCCTAATAAATAGAAGTCCTGTCAGGTAGAGAAAAAAAAAAGTGAGTTTTGCTTAGCAAGTATAACCCATCTGAAGGATGATACACACAAGGGTCATTCAAACCCCACAACCAGAATCATAGAGCAGGAGTATTGATTTATTACTGCATTTTACTGACAAGCAAGTCAAGGTTTTACCTGACTTTCTGTCCTCTCTATCTAGGTGTCCAACACTGAGCTTACCAGGAGCTGCAAAAATACTAAGGTTTGTTCTGAAAATAATTTTGCTGTAGTCTCTGTGGGATTGTGCTGCTAAGCACCCGGCCCTTAATAAGGTGACAATCAAACTTTTCATCCTTATTGGGAGACATTTATTTCTGAGGGAGATAGGTCTTAAAGAGCAGCAAGAAAGTAAGACCAAATATTTCCTTTGGTCTGTAACATCAGCCCCATCCCCAAACCAAGCTTCCCATACCAAGAGCAGATGCAATCCTGAGTCCTTCATGATGAACTTGAGTCTCACAGGAGTTTTGGAAATTCCAGAAGTTGAACAACAACAATAAGTAATACAGATGCCTTCAAACACTGATCCAAGTGCTCCTTGAGCCTCGGAGCTGCAAGTGGAAGGTTAACCCAAGAAATTTCACATGGTTTGGTTGGACGCTCTCCAATAAACCAGGATGCTCCAAGGATGGGGCAGCCACAGCTGCTCTGGGCACCCTGGGCCAGGGCCTGCCCACCCTCCCAGCCAGCAATTCCTAATTCCCAATATCCCATCCGTCCCTACATTCCCCCATATCCTCTCCCTTCATCTCCTTGTCCCAAGTTCCTCTCCAGCTCTTCTCTCACCTCTAGCTACTTCTTTGGCTTCATCTTTCTAATATGAATAACACAAATTTACACCACTTAGTTGTGACACAAAATAATGTTTATGTGTGCAGGATACTCAGCTAAAACCATGGATAATTTATGAGTTCATGTTTGTGTGAAAAGGGAAGTTTTGAGACATTTCCAAAATATGATTTTATTTTGGGATATTTTAGCTAACATATGGTTGCATCCAAATTTTGAAAAACTAAATAATTCATTACCAATTTCCTTTAAATTAACCTTTTTGAACAAGTTACATTGTATTTATCAAAATCTGCTACTTAATTTATTTTTATTTTTCAACTTTTTTATTATATTCACATATACTTTCTCAAAGTGATTACCATCCTTAACATCTTCTAAGGAGACATAAAACTGTTTATGAGGAGAAACCATAATTATGTTTCATAAAAACCGCTATCATTTCATGAAGGTCTCTGCTGCTAGATGCACTCTCTAAACTTGCCATTATATGGTAAATGCTGAAACAAAAAATTAGTGAGTGGAAGAATGTCTTGCATCTTCATCTAATTTTTAAATAATTGCTTCATGTCCTGAAAATATTTTAAAGCATTTGCCTTTATTGAGTAACCTAAATATTCTAACTTTTCTAGGACTTTTTTTTCTTCCATTAAGAAAAATAAAAACTTTTTAGACCTTTTGACAAGGCTGAAAACTTGAATTTTGATTCTAAAAGTGTTGGGGGAAAAAAGGAAATAATTAAGAGGTGTCCAAAAGGCAATGTATTTTTCAGGCTCTAAATGGGAAAATAGTTTTCTAGAATCCTTAGTACATGCAAAATTGAAGACATTCATTTTTTAGAAATAACTTCTGTCTCCTACACTTTTAACAACACAGCTCTCTTTCAGATTAATTTTATTTTTTCTCTTGCCTTTCTTGACCTTCCTATTTAATAAATCAAACCAAAACAACTCTGCTTTTAAAAAAAATACACTCCAGAAATAGCCTCTATTTCCTGTATCTCCTTTTTTTTCTAGCTTGTAAGATTCTCATATGTCTTTTTTTTTTTTACTTATAAAAGACAAACATGCTCCACTAGCACACAAACATACATTAAAAAAATATGTAAAATTTAGATTGATACTTATAGATTGATATATTACCAGATGATGTTGCTGATAACTTTACCTATGCAGTGCCTAGTCACTGAATGCAGTTTACATGTACAAACACCTAAAAATATAGAGGAGACAAAAAGTCCATCATTTTAGAGACACTGAAATTAAATTATTCTAAAAATATGCTCTTGTCTAAGGAAAAACTCGTATGTCACAGCTGAAAGGACTTTTTTTTTAATAAAATTGAAGAAGAAAACAAAAATGACTGCTAAGTTTGATTTTTCTGAAGTAGAAACAAAAATGGAAAAGAGGAAAATGGAAATCAAGAACTGAGCGTATCCCAAAAGGAGGAATAGTGAGAGGTGAGAAGGTCTCAGAGAGGCTCTCCTGAAGCTGTTTTTCTCAGAGACCCCTGAAGACAGCATCAGCAGAGCTCAGGATTTCCCTGGAGGGGAGCTGGGCTGGGCACAGAACCCAGGGACAGTCTGGGAGAGAAACCTCTCCTGGTCTACAGTCACTTTCCCATGGGTTTGGGACTTGAAGCAGAAAATCTCCCTCATCCCTGCCCAGCCTTGCTGCCTCTTGCTGTGCAGCCTCTCTCTGTGCAGCCTCTTGTACCACCTACTTTGCTCCAGAAAAGCAAATGGAAGCCCTTTATTGATGTCACACAGCTTGAAAAGCATTCTGCAGGTATTCAGATTAATTAATCTAAGTTCACTTTCTCACCTGGAAAGGTGTTTCATGCCACACAGGAACCAAATAGGAAGAGAGTCTCTTCCTTGTTTCTACACTCACTTTTATGAGGATTTAGCCTGTTGAAAAGCAAACCTGCAAGATAAAGTCACAAGCCCTCACTGAAGGAAAAACAACATCCACAGAAGAGGCTGTTCATAGCACACCCCCTCTCCTGGAACTGAGTTGTTTATCTGGGACTGGATTCAAGTCTTCTGAGGCACTGAAAATCCCTGAGAGCAACCACCAACCCACATATGCATATATGTGAATACATATGCAGCGCTCCAGATTCATACTCTGTCGCCTAATTAATTGAGTAATGCCATCAGGAAGCAGCGAGACAAGCAGGTGACTAGTGTAAATAATAGAATGTGTGTTTTGGAGCCTCAGCAGTGAATGTCCTCCCCAGCCTAGTGTTAGCTATTCATTACTTTGTAGGTTGTTTGCAATAACAAATAGATGTGAGAATGTTGTGATTGGCTCATCAACATTTCATGAACCCAAAAAGAGCAACCCACAACCAAATAAGCCTTCCATCTTAAATGATTCACAATGATCTGCTATTTTATATGAGTAGCTTTAGGGAGCTGGGATCACATCCCTTTTGTATAAATAAATATTTTAGTCCATGGCTACTTGGTTTGATTTATTTTAATAATAAAAAAAAATGGGGAGAAAATTAGATAAAATAGGGAGATAAAGGAAAATGCATCGGGTGATTTAGAGCAACTGAAATTACATGACTCTGCTCAGCCAACATCTGTACATCCAGTGCAACATGTTTCCCAGGATCGCTCCTAACACCACGTTGGAGAGTCTCTGGCATGCTGTGCTTCTCAGCCTGGATGCAGTGCCCCAGTAAATGATGCCTGACATTTACACAGCACCTTTCACCTCCAAATCCCAAAGCACCTGACAGCCTGTTCAAACTGATTACAGGCTCAGGGCCAGGTTCTGCTCTCTGATGCGTTAAGGTAGAGGGAAGGACTCTGCCTTGGTAGCCTGGCCGTAACCTCAATTATATTACTGCAATTCCACTGACTTTGGACAATTTTATTAAAAGGTCATTTTACCAGGCCGTGAAACTCCACCAGCAGCAATACTTTTTGGTTCTGCACTGTGAGCTCGCAGCCCACCACATCTGTGGGCAGCTGGTGGCAAAGAGGCGACAGTGGTCGTACCTCTGCAAGGATTTCCAGTAAATAGTATTGATCCCAAAAACAAACCCAGCCTCAGGGCTATAAAAACACTTGGTTTATGACTCGATTTACAATACATGGGCCCAGTTTAATCTCAAATGATAGAAGCCCATAAATCTAAAATCTGACCAGTGCCAGTGCTCCCACAGTGGCCAGTGGACATGAAGGTTGTCAGGATCTTGTTCAGCTGTGCTTTTTCTGTGGAGATGAAGTTGAGAGCATTGCAAAACACAAAGCATTCCTACTGGTCTCTCTGAACTCTGAGATTTATGCTGTGCAGTCTTGCACACCACCTAATTTAGTAATTCATTCTGCAGAATTAGAGAACTTGTTTGGCATAACTTAACAGGTTGCCTAAAAATATACCTTACACAGTACCTGGAAACACACAGAATAAGGTTGTGTCAGGCCACCTGACAGAAGCATGCATCCAGGCATATCAGGATCACAAAACTGGGAGTAGGGTACCACTATCTGTGTGAATGAGGGTACAATCATTTTGCACAAGCACTTGCAAGCACTAGATAAACTTCCCCATCCTTCAACTCACATGTAGGAGCAGCTGACCCATGTGCCAGAGAGGGATCAACAGAATCTACCTCCCTCAGATGTGTTCTTCCACTTTAACGACAGAGGAAGTTTGGCAGGAGTTTGGAATCAGAAGATCTATCAGGTCACCTCCAATCCAAATCATTCTACAAGTCTGTGAGTCTATGAAAACACACCCAGTTGTTTGCACAGGACCAAACAAATGCCATAAGTGGGTAATGAATTAGACTTAAAGCCATGTTTCTGACCAGTCCAGCACAATGAGTCCTACAGGGAAGCATTCCTCCAGGCTTGCTCTTGGAAGGAGTACTTATCATTCACTGCAAGTCCTCATTGGGGTTTTATGAGTAAATACTTCTAATATTCAACACTCACATGAGCCATTGCTGGTCACCACTGCCCTGAATCTGGCAGCAATTGCTGCCTTGGTGACCCTCATCACCATGAGGTGAACAGTGCATCTGTAACCACACTTCCCCACAGTTTCTGAGTGTCTTCAAACAGCCCTGGAGCTGGGGCTGAATCATGCCATGCAATATTGCACACAAATCTCTTCCTAAGATTTTTTTTTCTTAAAAAAAGGGGAAGACAAAAAAAAAAGTTTAAAAAAAAAGAAGTTTAAGGGATCAATTCCAAAGGGTAAACGAACCTTAGCAGGTAAGGCCAGATGGCACTTAAGCCTCTTTACATGGTTGCCTATTTACACTCAGATGCTGCCACTTAATAACATTGACAGAGGAATAGTTAACAGAGGCAAGTGATTAATTAGTAGGTCAAAGGTTATTTCCACTCTGCTCCTTTTATTTACCTGAGACAAGATTAAATCAAATAAGAGCTCGTAGAAGGAGACTTCCAAGGGAAGCTGCTAATCACAGCTCGTGTACTTGGTATTCACACAGTGTGCTCAAACTCTGGGGGAAAATAAAAAAAGTTTGGCTGAAAGGATTGCAACAAGCCAAGCAATCTATTGTAAAAACAGGGGCTCCTGGCTCGCTTTCCTGGGAGCTTTTATTCCTTGAATTGGAGAGACCTTATTGAGCCCAGAGTCCCACAGGTCTAGCATGAGAAACAAAACAGATGCTGCCAGAACTTTATGTATTACATTTGACAAAGAGGAAAGTTAGCCCAATTTCACAGGGATGTGTACCCAGGAATAAATTGGTTCACAGCAGCTGCAACAGAGGGTATCCTCTGTTCTATCAGCATGTTCCACCCTCTTAAAGGAATATTGGATTTTATACGTTCCTGTTCTCAGCCTTGAAACAGATTGTCTTATAGCCTTGAAAATGTTAGCAAACCTGCCTGTAATATCAAAGTATGTTTTCTCCTTAAGAATATTACATTTTTTTTATTATTTTTTCCTTAGGATATCTTAACTCAGAGTATAGAGGGGCCTCATTCCTGTTAGTGCTCTTGTAACCCCATTGCAATTACAGCCATTAGTGGAATATTGGAATGTCAGTGCTGATACTAGATGCAGAAATGGTTGTACCCTTGAATGCCAAACCTCTCTTGAGTGACTGGAAATTGCCTGTTTTCCAAATGTACATTTCCACAGCGACTTCATGCCTGTGGAATGCCAAATAATAGAAATCCTGGACTCAGACGTGCTTGGAAATATGAATCTTGATCTAAAACCGAGTTATGTAGTTTGGGACCACCTGTAGGTTTTATGGGATGTGGGCACTGGAGGTTCCCACTGCCAGAGTAAACACAGGAGGTGTGGGAAGCAGCTGGGCAGGTTCCCTTGGGCTGGGCTCCAAATCCAGCCCAGGTCACTGGGAGCTGCTCAGGGTCTCTTGCTGGGCTGGTGGGCAGGTCCCTAGGATGTTGCTGTGCAAGATTTGTGAAGGGTGTTCAGCCCTGGAGCTCCAACCCAGCACTGGAGGCGCTGGAAAATTGAGTTCAGTCTCAGAGTGAATCTCAGAGCCTGCGAGTGTTGAGCCTGTCCCAGAATAAATCAGGGCAGTGCTGTTTCATTCATAAGGAGAGGCAGCTTTCTGCATGCTCTGCTTGAACTGCTTGAACCTTCAAAATACTGGTCTGAGCACAGAAAGACGAATTACAGATGAGAAGAAGGCCTCTGTGGGCCAGGTAAGCTTCAGGCTTATTTTCTGTCTCTCTCACAGATTTGCTATCGGATATGGATAAATCCGATGGAGATTACACAGCTCTCTGTGCCTCCACGTTTCATCTGGAAATAATACAGTTATCTGCATCTGTCTAAATATAAAAGCCAAGGTGCTCAGGTATTGCCATCAGAGAGCACAGAGAAGTCCCTTGGGCTTTGAGATGTGAATGCAAGTCTGGCCACATGCTTTTCCAAACTTCAAGAAACTTATGTCCCATCACAATTATGCGGAGAAAACCACTCAGATTAACTCCCACTGAGAGGTCTCACATACTTCTGGTCCCCAAAAGCCTTCATTAATAGCTTGGAATTCTCTTTTTATTTTATTTTTTTCCTTCTTCCTTTGTTTTTTTTCTCTCTCACAAATCACTTGGTAAATTAAGTCTAAAATGCTTCTGGTTTAGAGATTAGCAATATAACAAACTAAACCAAGTCCTGCAGGCCAACTATGCTGAACCAGACCCTCAGCATAATCAAGCTGTCCTGAGATGAGGTGTGCCATGACAAACATAGTTTGAAATGTAACCTGGACCACCAGTCAGGAACTACAACCCTGGAGAAAAAGCCCATGAGTCTTTCTTTCATTTTTGTTGCTTATGCCCCATGCCTTTTCCATAGATCTGCCTGGTTCCAGACTAATAGAGGTTTCCCTGCTGAGGAAGCCTTGAAGCATTTGGCACCCAATCTCTTGGCAGTGACAGCACCAAGGAAGCCACCAGTGCTTCGTAACCTCCTGCTTTTCAGTGTCTGTAGAGGACTGGAAGTAATTCTAAAGGACAGTTAGCAAAAGTTTAATCAGATAATTGTCATAATGTCTCTAACTGGCTCTGTATAAGAAAATGTAATGATTGCACTAGCTGGTGATAGGCTGAGGTTTCTAAGAAGCCTGAGTGTTTGAGACAACCTTGTCACAGTGGTGTTTGTGTTTTACACACAGATATTTCTCTCCTTAGGCAAAGGGTAAGGAAATGGAGAGGGTGCTGAGATGTCTGAGGGAAGCATAGAACCATTCTGGCTATCCCCTCACCTCAGTGTGAGCAGAACTGGTCCCCCTTTTAGCCTAGCAAATGAGCTTTGTTTGGATGGAAAAAGAGGTGCAGAACTGGTGTCTGTTCCAGAAATCTCAGTTAAATTGCATCAACTTGCAGTTGTGCTAAACTGCTCCACATTGAACACTTGAGCTTAGAAGCAAAGAGGAGAGTGGAAGGGAATGAAGAGGAGAGGGAGAGGGAGAGGGACAGGGACAGGGACAGGGACAGGGACAGAAGGACAGGGAGAGACTATTTGGCATGTGGGACACCAAAGTCCAGCCATCTGAGAGCATGTGTATCAGGAGATGTTTTCTGGGGTAGAGAAATGAGGCCATGGGAAGAACAGTCTATTCTTCAGTCTCATTTTCTACCTTGAAAGGTCATGTTTGACTGATAATGTCATTTTTTTTATCCTGTCAAAGCAAATGTAGGCTGGAAATGACATCATCTTGCCTGAGGCAGCTTTATAACACCTCCTTGGTTTTGTGGCACTCAGCAGTGCATATTGTGGAAACAGAATCAGATGAGCACTTACCCATCATCAACAAAGCAGCAGATCTTCCAGACCCACAAGGTGTGACCTGTGTTTTCCACATTTTTCTTGCCCTGCTTCCACAGCAGAGGCCAGCAGAAACCACGGGAAAAGAAGACAAGATGCCACTCAGACCAAGGAACGCCTTCCTACACAGTGTCCTGGTTCATCACATGCAAAAACATACTTGGGACTGAGCTCTGCTCTCCCAGGGGGGTTCTTTGCCTGCCACCATGGTGCTACAGCTCTGCTTTTTCCATGACTTTTGGGTTCAGCAGATCTCCAAATTGTATGTTTTGCCTGCAGCTGTAGCAGTGCTTTGCAACACAGCAGCTCTGACTCCAAGTGATCACAGCTGGCACATCTCTTTGAGCTAAATTGGTGAAAGACAGGGTAAATGACAGGTTACTTCAATGCAGCTCTTAGCAAGAACTTATGGAGATTATTATGAAGGAGCTGGAAAGTCATCACTGGAATCTGCTTGTGGAGCTGACAACTGAGAGATAGCTTTCTTTGATAACTTTTAATCACTGTGTTTTCTACTTATGCAAATTGCAATAATACCCTTGATGCTCTGGATTTCTGTAGCGTTCAGGCTTGTGGCAATGACATGACAATTCAGAGTTGGATGTTCATCCTGCTCTAGCTTATGTCTGCTTCAAAGGTGTCTGACATTTGGTGGTGACATACACTGATTCATGTGGTACGTGTGTCACCAGAACATGCGTTCAGAAAGAAACATCCCACAAAATGCCACTTTGGGAGACTTCATCTCAGTTTCATCATTGTTTAGGGTTTACTTGCAGAGCTAATTGCAAGCAAGCTGCCTTTGTGTACCAAAAACAAGAAGAAAAAAAAATAAAATATATAGGAGCCTAATTTGTCTTGTACCAAGCTTTCTCTTAGTCCTTCATTCCACAGAACAGGCAGAGAGAGACTGAAATCTGAAATACTCTGCCTACATATGAGCTAGGTGGACATTTCAAACCCAAGCACTTTTTAAAGAAGGAGCCTAATAAAACTCATTCTTGCTAGGTGATACAACAGGCTTTGTATGCCTAAATTACCATCCTGGTTTGCAAAATAAAATGATGACTCCCAAGCCACTCAGAGAGTTTTTAAAGTGCTACCAGGTATTTTTGCACAGAAGCAGGTCTTGGTGGATAACATGACCTGGTGCAATACCTTCTTATGAGTGACGTGGAAATTGCCTATTTATTCCACTCTGGCTCCATCATGGGATTAGTCTCTATATTACAGTTACTGGTGGTTTTCCCAGTTCAGCTTTCCATGGGTTGCTTTGAAAGATGATTTAATAGGCCGTGGGGCCGTAATGCTGTCAGGAGATGTGGTGCTATTAGATCATACTGACGCTAATTGAGACTTAATACGCCCTCTTGCCTAAAAGAATGAATTGTGGGTAATTTTATCTCAATATTCAATCTAAACTTTCCATGTCATTACTCCCAGCCTTGCCCACTGCAGCCACCCTAAATGATCACCCCGCCTGTTTCCACCAATGATAAAGATGTGGGCAGTTATCATATTCCAGCCCCTGCTCCTCTGGATGTAATTAGGCCAAGGTGTAAAGTGAGCTGGGTCACCCAAGGGCACAGCTTGGCCTAAAAGAGGAGGTCAAATGGGGGAAGGGGAGCTCTCTCAAGGCTCTGCTGTTGAGGAGCTCGACTGAAAAAAAGTGAGCCCAGTTTATTTTAGTTTGCTCTGTTCTTTTTGTTAATGTGCCTCTTTTTTCCCTGCTTGCAGGAACTGATACTGGGGTGCGTACATTCAACATTGGAGATACCTGTCTGGCCCAGGCTCTGCAAAGTTTTGAGAAACATGGTATAAATTGAAATTTTCTGATGTGGTGCGAGAGCTGTCAGTGCTATAGTGGTGTTACAGGGATAAACTTGCCAAGTTTAAGCAAAGTTTCACTCAGACATACTCCCTGAGACTCACACTGAGCACTCAGGTGGCTTTCTTACGTTTCCACCCAGGTTAGCAAACACAGGCATGCAGGAATTGCAGGAAGTTTAGTGGGCAATCTCTTAGACCTGTACTGAAATCACCACAATGACAACACCAAGTAAGGTTCTTTAGATCAAACTTCAGCAAAACGGCAGAGAGGGGCAGGACTGAGCTCACGGACCCCCAAATTAAAATCTGCACAACTTCAGAACTCAGTTCTGTTACTCATGCACATGTGTTTGTTGGCATCTGAGATGTCCTGGAGTATTCCACAAAATTTTTATGGGCTGTCTCAGAAAGGCAGAAGGCTCCTTCAGGCCCCGGGAAGTACACCACTCAGTCCTTGGCTTATCAAGAATATTAGAAATCCATATAGGTGGGCAACTGAGTCAGGATCACTACTGGATTATTTTTACAACAGTGAAAGTACAGAGCAAACTTTGTGCGAATCCTTTTATTGAGACTTTTTAACGTGTGTGGGTGGGACTGTATTAACCACACTTTTCTGAAAAGAATTCTGAAAAGAATTTTTCTATAAGGTCAATTTTGAATCGGAACAAATTTGAAAAAAATTCAAAACTTGATTAATTTCTTCCCAGACAGAACACAATTGTAAAATTCTTTCATCAGCTCTATTGAGTATGAAGGTGGGTGTGGGAAGCAATGATTTGCTCAAGAAAAACAATCAAAATTCCAGAGTGAAAATGTTGGACTGGATTAGGGGATTTTGTTGTGGGTTTATATTCCACAGGTGCTCCTGTGATGAAAGGAGAAGGATGAGCCAGAGACAGTATCCAGAATTCCAACTAGAGGATGCAGGACTCGTGGGCATGCAGTCCTCAGGGTGATGGAAATGGTAAATTTTTGGCTCTGGCACTGTTCTTTTCTGCTTCTCAAGAAGCTGCAGCCCTTCTTCAGCCTGGGGATATGTTGCTGTGACCAGCCCAGTGTCACTCCTGAAAGAGGTGAGCTGGTGGTGCAGAGACACAATGGTTTGTCTGGGCAAAACATTTGTGTTTTATGCAGCAGACACTTTCCATCCCCACCAAAAGAGCTTTGGCGGTGTCCATGTGTTGAAAGACGATGCCCAAAGCAGACCAGCCAAACCCCAGGAGAAGATACAGGCTTAGCAGCACCAAAGAATTCACAGCCAAAATGTGACAGGGCTCCTCTAATCCCACAGCCAAGTCAGCAGGGGCAAAGCCCATTTCAGCAGGGCTTTCCCCAGGTCTGAGTTTAGTACCAGCACATCATTGACCACCCATGGATGGTGATAACTGCACATCTCTGCCCATCCATGTGCAGCCACAAACCTGCAGGCACTTCGGTTCCCCCAGCTGTGCTCACAAGCAGGTCCCAGAGCTGATGGACACATCTTTGTGCTCCAAATGGCTCAGCCCTCCACGTCATAAAGGGGTGTGAGGAAGGAGAGGAAAGATGGGCACATGGAAACCACACAGCTTATCTGGACAATCTGTTAAACAATCCCATAAAATAAGTTTGTTCGTTGGTTTTTTTTCCTTTTTCACTATAAAATCTCAGAATCATTTATGTTGGAAGGGACCTCAAAGCTCATTCAGTCCAGTTCCACCTGCATGGCCTGGGACGCCTTCCACCAGACCAGTTTGCTCCAAGCTCTGTCCAACCTGGCTCTGAACAGTTCTGTTCACAGTTATGGGATAAATCATATAGGATGTGAAATAACCTTCTGGCTGGACTGTTCAATACTCACCAGATCAGGGAATAATAATGTTCCATCTGCCTTTGTAACCTTAATCCTGCCCTTAAGAGGATAGCTGCCATTCCAGCAGCTTTCATCAAACAAGTACACATTTTCATTGTAAATCCTTTTATAAGATTATTTTTCCCATGGCTAAAGGTCAGAGTTTATTCTGACAGATACAGGATTGTGAGCAATGAGGGTACAAATAACAGATGCACCTAATACCTAATCAGTAAATTAAGGGAGAAAAAAAACCCCCAACCTTTATTCTTTGTTTATGTGGGAATGATTCTTTCCACAGTCCAAATCCACCATGGTCCCTATGGAATCAAAAGAGAAAAACTCACAATAAAAACAATAGAAATTACTAGAGGAGACTGATGAAACAGCGTAAAGTCCTGAAATTTTGTGATCCATTTGTCACCAGCACGGGACAGCCAGGAAAAGACTGCAGGCTTTAAAAAAGTGCTTTTTCTTGAGGCATCTGCACCCATAGGAAATTCCACCCTTCCTCCCACAGGATCAGGCCACACGGTATCATATGTTTGTCACTTCCAGGATGGATTACTGCAGCTCCTGGCATTTGGTGACGAATGAGAAAACAATGTAGAGAGTGCAGCTGATGCAAACCACTTCTCCCCACTTCCTGCTGGGGTGAAGAAACCCTGAACATATAAAACCCACGTACCAGACCTTCCACCCTGCTTTTCAACACTGGTTTAATATCTTCATCCTTATAAGATGGTGGTGGCACTTTGCAAAGAGGTGTGTGCTTCATCCTCATAAACCCCTAAAGCTCCCCCAAGCCCCCAGGTTAAGATCTATGAAAATTATGTGTGAATGCACATTTTCATTCATTTAATTGCTTTCTTTAATTTGATCAGAAAAAGTTTATCTCTTCAAGTCAAAATACCTTATTTTCATGTTCCCTAGTTCCCATAATTATTAAAAATTAGGAAATTACAACCAAAAAAAGCCACATTGAATTTAACCGCTCTCCACCCTGCCTATTCTACCATTTTAGTGGGGAAAAAGAGCAAGAAAAAAGACCCTAACCTGAATAACCTCAAAAAAAATTCATGTTATTTTGAGAGCTTTAACTCAAGAAGCTGATTGCTCACCAAGCTGTAATCCAAATGTAGAACACAAATAGTTCATAAAAAATCCAGATACCTCAAAGACAAATTCACAAGTTTTTAACTTTTTTTGGAATTTATTTCCTTATAAAGTTCTATATCAGAAAAAAATAAGTCATACTTATCTTCTTGCTACCTCTGAACTGTAAAACGCCTCTTACAAAGTGTGAAGGAAAAACCTGTTATGAAATGAGAGACCTGCTTACCTCCCTGTGGCTTCAACTGCTCAGCAGATGACAAAAAACCTCAGTCTTGGGTTCTGCACTTGGATTAGCTCCCTTTCAACTGCTGAATTCCCACTGCCAACCAACTCAAGGGAAGGAGGCAACTGGAATTCAGGTTGTTACAACCCTACCTTTAACTTAAGAAAGACATATTTGCATGTCTAGGGTGAGTTCATGAGTTGCATGTCTAGGATGAGTTCACGTCTGCTCATACCCAATCTGCCTTTGGATCTGTCTCTTGTGCACATTGCCCTGGAGATTAGTGAGTTCCTGGGTGATAAACTCCTCCTCCCCTCCCTTGTAACACCCCATGTCCTTGTGAGGATCATTGCCACAGGTGAAGGCCATGTGTGGTGGCCAAGCATCCTGACAGAGGAACTGGCAGAAACTTGCTAGGGAGACTTTGGGAGAACCAATGCCTAGGGAAAAAAAAATGATTGAGGGCTGCTAAAGCAACCCCAGCAAAATCAGTTTTAAGTTTGAGTTGAAAGAAAGCTGAGCATCGAGCAGCAAAAAGGATTTAATTTCACCATTGAGGTGCCTGGAGGCCATCTGCTGCTTAATGCCCACATGCTCTTTGCTTGCCATATTACAGCAAGAGAGGACTTTTTGTTTGTTCTTGCTGGTCCTGCTTGTGTCTGTCCAAGAGGTTTCCAATCTCTCTCGTTGGCTCCAGTGTTTTCCCTACGGTCCATGTCAGAGAGCACGGGAGCCTGTTCTGGTGACCACTTACCCTCCCTCTGATCCTCTGAGCCTCTCTCCTTCTGATTCCCTGTAACTCCAACGTGCTTCACACTGGGCTCAGATGGAAACTGCTCCAGAGACAAACCAATGCTGGGAGCATCTGTTGGTTTATTTAAGCATTTTGTCATGTCGGGAGCGCAACACCGCAGCGCTGGAAGCATCCCCAGCTGCCAGCAGCCTTTGCAGAGGTGCAGCTCCAGACATGCCCACCCCTAGGAAGGCTGAAATCAGCCTTTTTTTTCCACCCTGGGCCCTCACTTTCTCCTGATGCATCTGTCTGAGGAGCACTCTGCTGTGCTTCCTTCACACTATTGTCACACCTGGCCAAAATCTTATAGCAGGGGACGCTCTTCACTCCAGAGCTTGCTAGTGAAATTGCTCGTGCTTTGGCCAGGATGATGCCTGACATGAGAATGCCCTGGCTCTCCACAGCCAAGGAACACAAAAAAAAATTCATAGGAATTGGCTGAAGGCTTCTCAGCCCTCGAGTTTGGTGCTTACGATAGACCAAATGATCAATTTTCATAAACTGCAAAATCTCCCAGCACCACCAGCAGTTTCTGAGCTTTCTGAGAATCATGAGTTTATTTGTTGCTGGGATGTGCCCCTGAAAATGATTTCTAATGCTGGCTGCTGAGTTGGTTAGATTATTTTAGTTCCTGGTTTTGCTTTTTTTTTTCCACGGAAAAGATTTTCAGTGTTGCTGGGGAGGATGTTTCTTAAAAGGATTGTTGCAGCAAGAAATGGCTGCAGCTGGAGTTAGAGCACCTAAAAATAACTATAATAGAAATAAACAAATACTATCACTCTAGCCACATGACAAAGTAAGTTTAGGATAAAAGACCCAAGAGTTTAACCTTCAGCTCCCTTGCTGAGCAGACACAGAGCACTGACCAAAGGCATGGACTGTGCATGGGACACCATGATTCTCTTTGAGTTCCTCAAGCTTTCCCCACCAAAGTCGTAAGAAGTGAATGCTGAGGCATCCAGAGCTGCCTGTGTTTGAGACACTCCACCAGAACCCCTTCTTTGCAGAGGTTCTGATGAATTAGCACTTTACTGCTCCTTTGGTCTCAGTGGGAATTTTGTTAAAACCTTTTCTGTGATGCATCCCCTGGCCCTATCCACATTCCTGATGAGACAAGCAGAGAGCACTTCAGATTCTTTAAGAGACATCCACAGAATATATGAACTAGCCTAAAAGCATTTTGGAGACTGTACAGACCTTAATATTGAGTATCTTGGGCCAAGTTCTCATCTTTCTGACATATCTGGCCCTTTTCTTAGTACCCTTTGCCAAAAATCGTTATTCATCTAAAATACCTTCATCTCCACGAGGCTGTATAATCAATATTGCCAGGTGCTGTATGGGCTAATAGTGGATAATAGCTTCTGGCTCTGTATTAAAGTCCAAAGAGTCACTAGTGAAATAAGGTCTGATTTGGTACAAACAAGGGCTCTGCCTTGGATTCACCAGATTTGCTGCGATTAAACTTGTGATGCACATGTACAGTTGCTTCATGTGATCTCTGGATCGTATTAAGCACAGATCATTTGTCATGAGAACTTGCTGAAGGCACGAGACACCTCACAGAGGCCATGGAGTCAATGCCACACACATCACCAAACAAAACCTGTGTAACAGCCACCCACTGAATTAACTCTTCTTATTCTCCTCTGTGGCAATGCTGACAAAAGACACACATCTCCAGAGACCGAGCTCTCCTCCTTGCCTGACCCATCTGACAATCACAGGACTCAGAAGCTGTCTTACAGCTGGAGCCTGACAAGTTAAATCCAGCTTGCAGCTAAAGGTTGGAAGGAATCAGTCATGGAGGGCTCAAGTGAAAGATTTCTTCTGGCAGATCAAAAAGGAGCAGCATCCCCCCTCCTGGAGCAGACCCCGTGCATTCGTGAGCACACACAGGTATCTCTCTGCTGCACACCAAGAGCATGAAAAGCTATCACATGAGATGCTGTAATTTTGTCAGCCACCCCCATACCTTGCTAAACACTTCATGTAGGAAACCAACTTTACACTGCACGAAGCTCCACCCATCCAGATGATGTTGTCATTTCCATGGTAACTAAAGTACCTCAAAGGCAAAAGAACAGATGGAGACTGGAGGAAAAAAAAAATAATCCAAGGACCAAAAGTGAACATATGTGGTGCAAGAAAAAACATTAAGTTGTGGGCAGCTATTAGGTTTATTATCACTTGCAAAAGTAGACCTTGATAAACTCAGTCACGGCTCTGCAGTCAGGAGTGGCACAATCACATCAGTTGTGTGACAATACCGATCTCACAGCAGCCCCTGCTCTCACTCCCTTCCCCTTGTACAAATTTCAAAGAATAATTGTCTTTGCTCCCTTAATGACTTGTTTTTGTTTGAGGACAAGAGCAGCCAAAACAAGCAGAAAGAATGCAGCAGCTCGTATGCTTGGCTGCCCATTGCTTTTCTTCAGGACCAAAGTCTCCAGGAGGGAATGAGGGATTGCCCCTCCCCAGCAAGGCTGGGGCAGCCAAGGGAGCAAAGCTGCACACACATGGCCTGTGTTTGCTATTGCATCCCCCTCACCTGTGTTTTGTCTGGCTCCTGTGCTTCAAATTCACGTGAGGCATCGCACCAAGGACATGCTGGCAGCTCCACAGCAATTGGGAGCATCTTTATAATTGGGTTAATAGTTACGGCACAGTCTTCACTTGACTTCCTCTGGAATTAATCCATCTTTGTGGATTGCTGTCAATCAGAAGGGAAACTTGCAATTTACATAGGACAATTTGTTCTGTGTCAACTTTCTAAGACTGAGCAAGGAAAGTGTAATTTGGGAACAGGAGCTGTGATGGAGAGAAAAAAAAATCTTATATTTTTAGCTTGCTCTCGGAAGAAGTTTCCTGCTCTATATTATATAATTTATTTAAGATGCAGAGTTTCATCAAAGTGAAAAATGTTAAAAATATCTCCTGTTTCCTAAACTCTTCACAGGTTAAGCTGGACAGAGTTGGTGCAAACTTCAGAGCACAGAAAGCTCATGTATGAACTACAAAAGTGTGAGAAGTATGAATTCGAGCCCTCCTGTCCAAGGCTCCCATTGCAACCCAAGGTAAATAATTTTATTTTTTGTTTTATGCCTTGCCTCCTGGTTGGTAAAATAGGAGCACTGGAGTCCCCCTCAAGTCTTGCAGATTGTGCAGATTGTGATGATAAATGTTTTTTTAGGAGACTGTGAATTTCTCAGGCCATGCTGTAAGAAAGGGTCAAAGCAGCACCAAAGGTGTCTGCATCCTCTGACAATTTTTTTATTGGCAGTGACTTTTTGACATCCATGTTTTTAGTCTGCATTTCACTTCTAATGAACAGCGGGCTGCACCACGAGCCTCTCTCAAAGGCACATGCTGCTGCATGAGCACAATGTTGTGCAGCTGTAGCAAGAAATGCTTTGTCAGTTGATATTTTAAAGCATGATCAAAATAAAATTTTTATAAAAACCAACACCAAAACATGAAAATGTATTTGTCTTTTAGATTCTAAGGACAGAAGTGAACCTTTTGCTGATGATGCTCTTCTTTTCCCTTTTTTTTTTTTTTTTTTTTTTCCCCGCCCTTGGCTTTGCCCTCCTTTCTTGTCCAAAATTTAAATCACCTTATATAAATTGCTTGAGATTTTATTCCCCCCAAGCACGGGCGCTGCTGCCGGAGCTGCTCGCAGCCAGGTGTGCGACCTGCCGGCAGAGGGCAATGCTTCATGGCTATTCAACCAAAACCGCCCAAAACTTGGCAGATTACACAGCCTGCCGCCGAAAAGGGCAAGAAAATCAGGCAAGGCAGTGCTGCAGCCGTGAGGCAGATCCCACCCGCCTCAGCCCCACGCACATGTGTATATTTGGGTTGTTTGTTGTTGGTTTTTTTGGGGTGTTTTTTTGGGGTTTTTTTGTTTTTTTTTTTTTTTTTGGGGGGGGGGGTGTTTTTGTTTTCTTCGTTCTTTTTAAAATTTA